>VDFB02260613.1:0-47295 GCA_007258455.2 Sequoia sempervirens | reverse complement strand
GATGATGACCCTGAGGAAGAGGCCAAAAAAAAGGCTGAAAATCAAGAGGCAGAAATAATAGTTTATGCTAATCCATTGTTTGACCACGAAGCAGAACCAGTTTATGATAATCCACTATACCAGTTTAAGATTGAGGAGGTCACATGTGCGCAGTATCATGGGGGTTTCGTTGAGGAAATGGAAAGCCCTCCACTCCCAACCAGCGTTGGAGAAGGAGAGGCATCGCTCTTACCAATCGGAGAGGGATGCATAAGCGACTTGTCTAATTGCATGATGGAGAACCCACTCAAAGCTGCGGTCTTGAAAGAGAATGAACAGCAGCCCATGGATTTCGTTCACGAGTTGGAGCGCAAAAGGAAGCACCTCGAATTAGATTTTGGTGGGAGGAAGTGCGTGAAAAGATCTGAAATAGAGTGCAAAGAAATAGACAGAATTCGTGAGGAAGAGCGCAAGGAACTGGACCATAAAAATGCCCACAAGCATGGGTCATTAGATGACGGCACAACGCCAAATCCTGATTCACCAACCTCGTCAGTCAACAAAAACTGTGTCATCAGTGTGCCCAAGGCTTCCAGATCCAACATGTACACTTACACCACAGATGATGCTTGCTTTGTTGCAAAACATCCGTCGTGGAAGGACAACAAAGCACTGGAACAACACATAAAGCAATTGCTCTGCCCCTCAACGCCGTTTTTCTTCAATACCCTGTACGATCCATACAGGGAGGGACCGGATTTTGTTGGCGGCTACCCATTCAGTCTGTGGCATGGGACACCAACTGTAGTTATTACGATTCCAAAAGCATTGGTGGTTCGATCCGTGGGCGAGGGTTTCATGCGTATAGAATAGAAGACGATGGAGTAGCTTTCGGTAGAAGGAGAAGAAAGTAAAGAAAGTGCCCAATACAAGGGTTCTTCTGGTACAGAGGAGGACGAAGAAGGTAACGATGTGGCCCTTATTGCGTCTGGGGAATATGATGACAATGATAAGGAGGCCGCTGCAATTCACATGCAGAAAGTGATTGGAGATTTGTTTAATGATGCTACTGGGAGTAGCAATGATTCTTCATTATATTTTGGTCCACAATTGGAGCCGTGGGCAAGTAAGCTTGTTTCTGTTTTGAGCAATGATGATCCCTCAAATATGATGGAGGTTTGTGCTAAGTTTGAGGCTATTGATGGTTTTACCAAGCTTCGAGTGTTTATATTTTCGGCCTCCGAGCAATTTTTTGTTGCTTTTGTTAGCGAGGCGCTCTGCAGGCGTTGGATTCATTTGGGCGCATTTTATACTTTTAGCAGAGAGCATTCCAATCAAGT
Source organism: Sequoia sempervirens (assembly GCA_007258455.2). Classification (NCBI taxonomy): domain Eukaryota; kingdom Viridiplantae; phylum Streptophyta; class Pinopsida; order Cupressales; family Cupressaceae; genus Sequoia; species Sequoia sempervirens. Next base: position 45,976 of record VDFB02260613.1, on the reverse strand, counting down.
TAGCCAACGACAAGAGCTTTACTTGAAGGACGTGCTGGTGAAAGAGAGCGGCGGAGTTTTTAGTCTGCAGGATGATGTTGTGGGGCAAGAGGAAATAAGGGGAGAGCAAGCGTTCGACAAGATTGTGTTAAATTTTGTTCTTTCCAACTTGGTCTGGAAAAGATTGATTCGCAGCATTCGTGAATAAAATCTGGCGAAACTCAAATCTTCATTGTGGCTGATGTAAATCCCTGGAGTGGGGGAGATCTCTAAGCAGCAATTTGGTCTTCAAGTGGGAGATTGTTGGGTTTGGTGAAGCCTAAATTGGCAAGATTCTCGAATAGATCGGATAAGGATGCCTTTTGCCTAAATTGGCAAGTTTTTCTCACAGACTGATTTTTCTATTTATTCGAGTGGAGACCATTTTATAAGTACTGCTGCTGTGTTGAATATTAATTATCTTAAGAATTAATAAAGAGATTCTCCTGCTGTTGAAAGTGGATGTAGGAAAATTTGCCGGACCACTATAAATTTCGTGTCTCTTATCTTGTTCTTGATTTTTCCTGTTTTTCTTCTATTTCTTTGCTCATTTTAATATTAACAGTATTCAAAGGAAGATCACCAATGAAATGGTGATCACTCCAGCTGTTGGTTATCGATTGGTCTTTCTTTTGGGCATGATAGAGTCAAATTGAGTTAATCTTTAAAAGACAAATCTGTCAACCAACACATATGTGTTTACGTTATTTGGTAGTGCAATTAGATAAGTAAGAAATAGGCTATATGTTGCTTTGTCCACTCTTGTAAGAACTTGCATTGCAAATGTATTGTAATCTGTTTTAAGATTTGATAATACATTGTGCAAGTTTTGAAATGTGGTGTTTTTCTCCGAAAGGGTTTCCCCATGTAAATTATGGTATTATGTTCTTATTATTGTTCTACCATATCATTTTCGTATGTGTTTCTTCAAATCTTCATATAGTTGAATTCAAATTTGCATAATCTTTCTATCAAGATTAACATAGGAAGCATTTCCACACCTTTGCTTCCTTTCAAATAATTCGCTAGGTGGGTGCACTAGTTGAGACATGACATCAGGTTTTAGGTATCATCAGCTGAGAGCCCTTTAATTACCTATGTACAAAATGTCACCGTCTTTCATTAATCCAAAAACAATAAGTAGACAGCTGGAGTAAAGATGAATGGGAGTATTGGAAAATCTGTCTAACTAGTTAGTAAAGAGTTGCATATATTATTCATTACTGCGATCTGTACTTGGCAGAAGCAGCATTTCTTATTTAACTTTGAAACTTTTCTTCTCAACACTTAAGAGCTGTCCTTCCAAGATCCTTTGTAGTTGGAGGCTGAGCTCGTGCTTGTTGCTGAGGATTGTGCCTGATCATGGTGCCTTCCAGCAGCCAGCTCCCAAGTTTGCCACTGACTGAGATACCCTGGTCGAGACTGTGGAGCAGGTGTTCGCGCTCTACCCTCCATCATTTCAAGAATTGCAGACATAAAAGGCCTTGCACCAGGATTCTCATGGGTGCACAATAGACCCACATGAATCATTCTTACCACCTCCTCTTCATTGTATCCTGATTGCAATAGGTTCACATCTACCAATTCAAGAGTCTTCTCTTCCTCGTATAATTTCCAAGCCTGTGTTACCGATCCAGATATTAAACGATATTATTAAATTGCTTTAAAATACATTCCACTGTACTATATAAAAAAATTATGGTTTGAATATGGAGTGTTACCCATTCAAGAAGATAACATTTTTCTTCTTCCAAGCTCATGTTTGTGTGGGTTCTGCCACTCACAGCTTCAAGCACAACTACTCCAAAGCTGTAAACATCTGACTTGTCTGAGAGATGCCCTCTCAAAGCATATTCTGGAGACAGATAGCCACTGAAGATTTAAGATGAAAAAAAGTTTAGCAAAGTGGAAAGTAATTTTGAAGTATAAACAAATTAACAAATATAGTTATTTTTCAGCTTACATGGTTCCAGCAACCCTTGTGCTGACATGAGTATTTTCCTCATCAAAGAGCCTGGCCAAACCAAAATCTGCCACTTTGGGATTTAAATGTTTATCTAGAAGAATATTTGTAGGTTTGATGTCTCTATGCACAATTCTTAGAAGTGACTCCTCATGAAGATATGCAATCCCTCGTGCAATTCCTAGGCAAATTCTGTACCGGGTGGGCCAATCTAGCTTGACCCTAGCCTCACCAGGATCTGAGAAATAGAATTAGAATGCAAGAAATAAATTGGCATGACTTAATAGTTCATAGAAAATGAACAATGGGTTTTCTGTCCAGCGGAATTGGACAAAGGTATAGGATGGCTTTACCAAATAAAGCTTGAGCAAGGTTTCCATTTTCCATGTATTCGTATACCAGGAGAAGCTCTCCTCCTCCTACACAACAACCATAAAGTTTAACAAGGTTTGGATGTAGCACTGCAGAGATTGTGCTTACTTCATTCAGAAACTCACGACTCCCTTGTCTGGACAAGTGTGACAACTGCTTTATTGCTACTTTTCTACCCCCTGGTAGCATGCCCTACAAAGTATATGTCCTGTCGTAAACTTATAAATAGTGTAATAAGCATTTCATGATTCCCTGAGAAGCACCAATATAAATGTTATGCACATGATTCATGACTATGTAAACTCAACTTAAACGTTAAGGTGCATATCAATATACCTTGTAAACTGAACCAAATCCACCTTCTCCTATCTTATTTCTGGGATCAAAGTTTTTTGTTGCAATTTTCATCAACCTTAAGCTGAAATGATTGCCTGTCATTTTCTCTAATTCTGCTAATCCTCCAACCACATATAGGAAGAATTCAACAAAAGAGTTGTAAGTAAAGTAAAAACATTGATGGAATTAGATAATATCAATTTTGAAAATTACTCACCTTTGTCCCTTCTAACGAAGTTGAGTATGGTTTCCCACGTTTTTGTCTTCTTGATAAAGATTGCAGAAATAATCAGCAGAATGCCCAGAGTCACCACTACGACAATAATTATAGCTATTTTAAAAGTCTTAATGTTCTTTGGAATATGGTACTTGAATTCTGCCAGATAGATATTCGGCAATATCATATACCAGCAGAAAATGGAGGGGTAACAAGAAATTTATTAGAACACCATAATTTAAGTGATTACTACATTATTAAAAAAACTCAAGCTATTCCCTCGGCATTCTTGAAAAATAATAGAGAATTTTTACATAAAGATTTTACATACCAGGATCAACTATAATAGCTGATATCAAAGGTCCATAGATTTCTTCTTCAGACTCACAACACGTTCCTTTGCCAGCCCAAAAAAAGTGTATTTCTAAGATATTATTTGTGACATTGATATTGAAGTTCCTGACAACTACAAGATTTCCCCCTGTAGCTTCCTCAATTATATTAAAATCTTTCATCACATTCTTGCCCTGCATAATTTTTTATCAATTTGACTAAGCACAACTGTTAGAATGATAAGAAATACTTTTTGGAGTAATCTAAGACAGAAATCAGATTGCAATCTTGGTGGAGACACCTAAATACTGAAACAAACTGCTAGCGGAGAAGAATATACCTGAATATAGACATCAAATATCCGGACTATTTTTGAATATTGGGTAGCTGGAAACTGTATCTCTGCAAAGTGGAGTGTTACATTGTATAGTCCATTTTGGAGGCCCAAGCCATAGTATCTCAAAGAGGACGGAGAAGTCCGTGCTGTGTTGTACAGTTGTGGATCAATGGAGTTAGGTGGGCTATTGCCCTTAACTATATGTGGGATCTCGAAAGCAGGATTGTAGTCTGTATAATGTTTCATATAATAACCTATATTACTAACACCCCAATTTCGTTCAGGACTCAGATAGAATGTTGAGTCATCATCCAGTTCCATAACATCACTGTCAAAACGAAGCCTATAAACAGAGGATTTTAGTTGCTGTCCTCCACAGTTAATAGCCAAACGATAATCTGCAAAGAAAGGATTCAGCAATGGGATCAGAGTTTAAATACCTGCACCATATAATGACATACGAAACATGTCTACAAGATGAGATTCTTAAATGCTTAGATGGTTCTATTTATATGACAGTTCTGTTCATGCTTTAATTAAAAACTCGTCCGGCCCTCCCATTATCCTCAAACAGCATTTGCAATCTTGTTTGAGTTCAAATGCGGTTGTACTTACTAAAAATTATTTTTATTCGTAAATTCTTCATTTACATGTCTGGGCATCATGTTGTTTAAATGCGGTTTTTCAAGTTATTGTACGGTTTATCAATTTATAAACCCCTCTCACTTCCCCCGCATTTTTTAATTCCCAATTTTGATGATGTTTGTTCATCTTTCAAATGCATTTTTATTGACATTGTTGTTATGTATTTGAAGTGCAGTTATCCAATTTTAGTTGCAATGTTTTGTTTAAAATATTAACACTTTAATTTGTTTCTTCGAGACAACTCAAATTTGAATAGAATGTGAAGTAAAAACTCTTTTCAATAAGGGGAGCTTCTTAAGCTTTAAAAATAATCCTAGACACTAAGCTATATATAAAGTATATAATTATTGACATCATACAATTTTCTTTTGGGGGTTTGACATAAATGAAATAACTATTTGCTTGCTATTTTACCTTAAATATGAGTGCAAGCCTAGTAACAACTTGTCTAACAAATAAAATTTTATAGTTTTTGAATGAAAGCACCTAACTCTAAGCACACCATCTATATCTTTCTATTGGATAAAATAAAGACCAACAATCAAATGCAAACATGATTTTAAAGGGATAACAACTACTTTTGCATGAGACGTGTGATACAGTGATTCTATCAACCAAATATCTAAAGCACATGCAAAGATACAACCCGAACCAACTAACAATTTAAATATAAGACCTAATGTTTTTTTATAGCATAAGCAATGATTTAGGGTGTTAAACCCTTTACACAAAAGGCCCTTGGGTAGCAAAAACCAACGAAAAAGACAAAAATAACTCAAAGGCCACAAGCTAGAGAGAACACTATAACAACAAATAAACAATAGAGATCAAATTTTTCTAAAACGTAAAATAAACATAAATGGGAGAGCACCAAATTAATCAAACATTTTCTCCCAATCCTCGAAGAATTTAAGCAGATCTTAGTTATTAGAACCAGTGTTTGCTCCCTTGATGTCTTCATGATTTTTAAATTCATCATTCAACACAAAACCTATAGTGGTTGTCAAATGGTGAATGACTTTCAAGGTAAAGCAAGAGATACTTCTCAACTTCCCTTTAAGATCATCAACACGAGTCTTTAGAACAACATCTTCTATAGTTTGCATGCACTTTGGACATGTGTCTTAGTTAGGTTGCATGATAGGGGTGGTGTCAAAGTCCTCGAAGCTCAAAAACATTGCATTCAGTTTAGGGAACAAGCTCGGACCCTCAATATCTACATCCACCTCCTCCTCTTCCTCATCCTTATTGTTTTCTTCATCATTCTCCTCTCCAAGTCGAGTCACTTGAAATTTCATCCACACTAAAGTTAGGGGTGATTATTATATTAAGAGGTGATTGTTATATTGTCTTCTCTAACTATTTCTATTTAGGAGATGGTGCATGCCTTTTCATTACTACTTTATGAAAATTAGTGATGTCCAATCTTCCTTGAGAATTTGATCTACTTTTTCTATATATTTGTAATAGTAGATTTTTCTTTTTGAAGATTGATAAATCCATCATTGCATTCTACTCTCCCCTCATCATTTTATTGTAGAAACCTTCAAAGGGGTTCTCTTGTATTTTAATGCCCATCTTGTTCCTGTTTGGTCTACTAAAAAATCTACAAATGTATTTTTTGTTACACTCTAATATTTTTTGCATCATGAATTTTTGTTTCCTAATATATTTTTACATCGAGTTGCCTATGTTGATTGGTATAAAATGACACCACTCATCAAGCTACTTGTCAAAGGATGGTTGTATGAGTCGTATACTCTCAAATTTAATTTCCTTTTTGTGAGGCTAGTTTGTTGGTATTATAGTGCACATGATTTGGTTAATGATGTAAGATAGTTTTGCTAAGAAATTTTGATTCATTCCAATTTGAGCCATAGTCAAATTTTAAAAATTGAGGATTATGTACATATTTCGAAAAATATTAGTTATGTTTATCTTTGATTTGTCCATGTACACAACCCATCAACATAATTTAGAAAAATCATTCTAGCTTTGAAAATTAGACTTGTAAGAGCCTTGATTGTTCTCTAGTTAACTTCTTTAACACCTTTTTTTCATCTAGTGAGTTGATGCTATTAAATTATTACATGAATGTAAGGATGTTATATATAAAGGGAGAAGTCTAATCTTTCAAAAAAATTGCACACAATTGTCTAGTTTCCTTCATAGGCCGTGAAAATATTTGTTATGATACATTACTAGTTTTATTTTTCATAAAAAAGAAAATAAAAATTTTTTCATGTAATAAAGAGGGAATGATGCATGTGATCATAACTTTGAGGCTTCTAGTGTATCATCATTTTAGTGTAGCTATAAAAATGAGATTGTTTTCTAGCCCATATTTCTAATGACGTGTGAAACATATGATCCTGGGATCTAGTGTTTTTTATAGTAGGCTAATATCTACTTTATATGAGAAAGTGATTCTTTTCAACATTTATATTTTGTCAATAAATCCAAAATCCTTTATATTCCATGATAATACCTACTTTGTATGAGATAAGGTAGAGAATGGTAAGGTCATGTTATAGAAGGCTAACACTCAGGAAAATGTTGTAGATTCCCTCACAAAGCCAATGACCATGAATAAGCTTTCTCGGTGTAGAAAAGCCATTGGCAGGTTGGTTCTTGTATTTAGTTTTAGTTATATTTCTTATTAATGTATTTGCAATGTATAATGTAAAGTGGGAGAATATTAGAATTAAGGTGTCATTTACCTTAATTTATAACTTTACTCCTAATTGTTGACCAATTTATTTCTTGATGTTCTCTTTCTCCATTCATTAATCTTCTTTGGATTTGCAAGCCTAGATTTGTAGAATTTTATTAGCACTTTTTGATATGGTTTGATTTTTGTTCTATATTGTCATGGGTAATCTTTGTTATTTTAGAGTTACTTACACTACATCTTTCCACCCTCCATTGTGTGTGCCTTTGAGTAGTTATTATGTTATCTTTCCCTCCCCCTTATCCATTATTCCTCAAATTTTTATTTCTTTTACAAACATATGCTCTTTGACATTACTTATTTTGATTCCTTTGTGATTGTTTTTTCTCTTGTTATATTAGAGATCTAGCTTTATGACCCTTTGTTCACATCCACTTTTAGTTATTGTTGATGGACATCCCTTTGTTCTCTATTTTATTGTCTCTTGTAATTTCATTTTGACCCATTAAATTGTTGAATCTCTTTTTTAAGGCATGTTCTTGCTAGAGAGTTCTATTCATGGCATATTCTACACCAAAACGGGATATTTCCATAATTAAATGAATTTAGAAAAGGTTTTTTGTGCATGATATTTGATTAGGTGTGTAATTATTTGCTAAGTTAGATAGTTTAATGCAAGAATTCACCCTTAAAATTATGTTTTTGTTGGTAACACATAAGGATTACTTTGGGACAAGGCCATAAACTCTTTAATGGTGGATTACTTATAATTGTAATAGAGTTTTTCTCAATTGTTGGCTTGGCTAGGGTGTGGGTGAGATAATAGAGAATAGTTATACAGTTGGAGAGTTATGAATGTTGGAAAAATTATTGTCATTGATGTTAAAGGACTTATAAATAGTGAGGAGTTAAACACATTGGTTGACCCATGTCTAGTGCCCCCTTGCGAAGGTTTTGTAAAAACAATAATATATGAAAAATATTAAAAAAGAATGACCCCCCTAGGTGCCGCCCCAAGTTGGGGATATTTAAATGAAAAAGAAAAATGCTTAAACAGAAAGCTATTCAAACAAATCTATGAGATATATCTGAGCATATTTATAACAGTAATTTTGTGAGGAGAAAAAGAAGAGGCATAAGCAATATCATGGTAATTTATGAGAAGATTTCATGAAGACATTATTGCAGATTTTATGAGGATATTATTGCACATTTGTGAAGACATTATTGTTGATTTTGTGATGACTATACTGCAGATCTATGAGAGGAAGTTTGGCAGATTTGTGAGAAGGTGTTAGCGCATATCTGAGAAGTTGCAAATTAAAATTATCACATTGTTCTTGTGGAGGTCGGAGCCTCCTACTTGAGCAGATCGTGAGGTTGGAGCCTCTTATTGAAGAGATAGGAGTCTCTTGTTGAGTTGGTGCTTTATAGTGGGGATTTGAGTCTCCAATGGATTGGTACCTACGAATGTTGTAAGAAGATTTATACAAGATTTTATTGTGGTTTTTTCTTGTAAGATTTTCCACATAAAATTGTATCTCTTGTGCATGTTCTTAATTGCTACATCTTGCACGATTGGTACTACTATGAATAATTAGGACTTGAAGTAATATTGCTATGCTTGATTAAGTTGATAAGTAAATTCTATATATATATATATATATATATATATATATATATATATATATATATATATATATATATATATATATATATCGATTCACCACCCCCCCCTCGGACTCACCCCCCTGTCCACCCCCCCTCCCTCTTAGTATAAGTGTGTGTTTCATCAATGAAAGATATCAAAATGGAAATTCTAGCATTTTCCTATTTTAATTTTGATGAAGACTACTATTACTTAATTATAAAAATTAATTACCTTCAATAAAAGATTAACTCTATTAAATATTTAGAGACCTAAAAATTGGCCCTACTTTTTATTGTGCATCTCAATATTTATCCTTTATTTTACAAATTTAATAAGAATTTCAAGATGCTATGTAAAAGTGAAAATTTATAAATCTTATGTATAAATTAGTGAGATAAATTCTCCTAATTCATGTTAGAAGGTTACTATATAAATTGAAATTAACTTTCATTATTATTTTTACATATATGCTTTCGTATTATATAAGCTTTGGTTTTTATACAAATCTAAAAAGTGAAATAAAAATAAAGAGAACGTTTATATGCATTTGTATTCACTATAAAATGTAAATCCATATTTTTTAAATAATAAGACATAAAAAGTAATAGTATTTAAAAAAATAAAAAAGTATTCAAGATCAATGAGGTTCTAATGAAGAAGTCTTACTTGGTGCTTGTTTATTGCACATGGAATTCCTTTGGAGACTAGCAATCCAATTGATGTTAAAAGAAAAAAATAGCTCAAGATCTTTTTAATTTGTATTGAGAAAGAAGATAATATTATACAAAACTAAAATTTGACCATCTATCAATGACCTTTCTTTCTAATCTAAAATATCATGATATGATGTATTTTTATAATAATATTTAATAAATTATAGTTTTATATACACACCTATGATCATTAGGGGATTTACTATTCAAGAAATTACCAATCAAATTCCTGCACATTCCAATGGGATTAAATTAAAAAAATTAGAAAAAGATAAAATTATGTTTTCTTAAATAAGTGAAGATAAAAAAAAAATATTAAAAGGTAAATAATACATAAATGAATGTAGGTATTTAATATAATTCAAACAAATTTTAAAATGAAAATATTATAGAAGTAAAACAAAAATAGTTGTATCTTAATTTATGAGTTGAATATAAATAAAAACTTACACAGTTGAGTTTTCACTTGTAGACTCGAATGGAATACCCCCTATTAATTTATTATAAGACAAGTCTCTGCAAGGCACATCATTAAACAAAAAATTAAAGGATTAAAAAATTGTTTCAATAACAATAAGAAATTATAATTGAAAACCTAGTTATATCCTTTGGTAAAAATGTGCATGCAAAATATTTAAATCTCACAGTATTGTGTCGGTTGAAAACAACCAAGAACTAATTGAACCTGACAAACTATTGTTCCCAAGAAGCCTGAAATACAACCATATTATCATGCTTAAATTTTATAAATTATAAATTCATTACAAATAAATAAAAATTAAATGAGTTAATAATTTTATTGAATTATTATAGTGTTACTTACAAAAAATTTTAATTTGGAAAGCTATTGAGAGAATTTGGAATATCTCCATATAAATTGTTAAAACTGAAATCCCTGTAAAATGGAAAAGATCAAATTAAACATATATTTTACATCAAACAAAAAATCCATTTTATTAAATACACAAAATTTGAAGCACACATTAAAAAAATATATATTGAAAATATTATATGCAATGTTACAAATATATCAAGAATTATTTGATTGAACTCTTTAAAAGTGTGCACTTGATCATGTCCTTGAGTTACTAGGGCATAGTACCACCAATCATAAACAATACCTTTGATTGAACTCTTTAAAAGTATGCACTTGATCATGTCCTTGAGTTACTAAGGCATAGTACCACCAATCATAAACAATACCTTCCAAATATAATGTGGTGAATTGGATTGCTCCTTTCTCCTTCATAAGATTGATAGTAAGGTAAGTTTGTAATTTCTACAACCAAGCTTGATTTGATATCTTACCATTGCCATCAAAGGTGGGTGCTATTTATTCATCAAATCATTCTCACTGTTGTTTTGGTTATTTTCTTTCCCTTTCTTATGTGAATCCTTGTTTTTGATAAGATAAGCAGGGATTTTGAAAAAGATTCAACAATAAGGCCCACAGGACAAGGAACAACCACCAAAAGAAACAACCAAAAGACAACAACAAATAGAGTGAAACACAATAGGGGATACCACCCCACAAAACAAAGTCAAGGTGGTTTAAAGAATTGTTCCAAAGATTTTTGTTGAATCATAATATAGGGATTCCTCTCCACCAATCATTTTAGCTTTTTGTTACAAGGGGATGAAACAAGACCACCATTAGAATCAACCAAGCCCAAAGAATCAACAAAGGGGTCCAACTTAGAGGGTTCCTCAACAACATCATTCTAAATCTCTTGACATATAATGGAGTCTTCCACAACATTTGTCACCTTTTTCTTTTTCTTCCAAATAGTGTGTTGTTTCTTCTCCTTCGAGCAAGTAAAGGAGGCGTGACCCACTTTACCACAAAAAAGACAAATAATCAGAGAGTCTTCATAATCAACTTGTTGCACCCACTTACCAAATTTAGAAGATAAAGTAATCTTGGTGGGAAGAATGCAATTATTCTCCACTAACACACAAAATCTAGCAGCCAACAGACGCCTCATTGATTTGGTGACCTTATCAATGGTACAAAATTGACCAAAGGAATTAGCAATACACATGAAAATTTGTTCATTCCAAAACTCCAAAGGTAGCCTTCGCAAACAAACCCAAATAGGAAACTTAAAAGTGTCTATCAATGGTTTGAAACTAGGGAACCACATTTGGAGACAAAGGCCATTCAAGCCAAGAACCCAGGGGCCCTCACGAAGGACTCTAGAACAATCTTCAACATAGGGACAACAAAACAAAAAGAAACTATTACACAAAGTTGTAACCTCAACTTTAATCTTCCAAACCCAAAGAGCCCATTTTCTAACAACATGGATACTAGGACAATTACCATAGAATCTCCCAACCAATGAGGTCTTAAGCCAGTCCAAAGACTCATCTGTAACTTTACAGTCACATACCTCCTTAGTGTAAAACTCCTCCAAAGCGGGGGTAGTAACAGTTGAAGAAGCAGAAGGAGTCTTGCACAAACTCTCAGTTGCACTAACCAACCCATCAGTGGGAGGCTTAGAAACCAAAGGGGTCAAGGGGTAACCAACATTAGCTTCAAAAAGAGGAGAAATAACATCCCCCTCTTCAACAGTAGGGTGAAGAAATCCCTTTTTAAGCCTCATGGTAGGTTTGGGAGCAAGAACAACCACCATATGAGAAGAGGTTGAAGCCCTAGGAGAAACAAACTCACTAGTAGGAGATGCAATCACCCACCCCTGAGCTCTAGAACCAACACAAACTGAGCCTTCATTCTTTTGCAAGTGATATGCAACCTCCCCACCAACAAGAGTGGGATCCTCCACTCCATAAGTGCTTTGCAGTGGAGCATTTTGAGAAAAGAAACCCTTACGTATCCTAGAAAAAGGAGAATGAGACTCCTCCACAATCTTCTCAACTTCCTTATACCCCCGCGACTTCCTACAAGCTTCTAAGAGGATATCAAGAAGGAACTCCTTTTCCTCATTAGGAAGATCATACTCAGACCTAGTATCTAAGCCAGATCCATCATAGGAAAAAGGGGCAAAAATTTCTTAAGGGTGCACAGATCCTCATCTGAAACATCAACATTTTCCATCTCCCAGCTCTTATGAGCTTGGAAACCCACCTCTTCAACTTCCAAGATAGAGCCAACAAAACTTGCAGCCAAACCCTCATCACCAAAAACAGAGCCTCCTTTGTTGCCAACAAACCCATTGGAGGAGCCAACCAGGTTTTGGTAGAGCTCATCTCCTCCCACAATGACCGTTGGCCCATCACCAACGCCGACCCCTTCAACCTTCCTTTCTCCGTTAGCATCTCCGTCATCTTCTTCACCTTTAGCACACACCACAGCAGTGTTTCGGTGCCTCTTCAGACCAGACTTCCTCGCTACACCATTGCCCTTACTCTTCCTTGTTGCAGTCACTTCGTTCCTCACTGCTCCTGACTTCCTTGCTGCACCACTGAAATCTCCATCATCGTCCTCAGCTTCGTTGCTATTGCCCTCCTCTGCTTCTGATTTCAAAAACGCTCTGCAGCTTGCATTCCCGCTCAGAGCCATTCATCTATGCCTACTTTCCACGTGAATCCTTGTTATTTGTACAAAATTTTCAAATTATAGAGCTTCTCTACAACCTTTAGATTGATATATGCATTCTTCATTCTATTTAGTAGTTTCTTCTATAGGTTATTCTTGAATAGAAGTATCAGATGCAACTATAATTTCTTCTTGTTTTAGAAAAAATATTGGTTTAGAAGATATAAATATGGAGTTACCTATTGTTCTACTACTTCTTGATGGAATCTCCCTTCTGTGAAGATTTGTGAAGATTGTATGCACTTAATTGCTCCACCAGTTTAATTATTAATTCATTTGATTCCTATTGTCTTTAAGATACTTCCCTCAGACTCAAATTGAGGTTGAATAAAGTTCTTTGAAATAAATCTTCCTTTTCCTTACTTGTCATTTTTTTTTCCCTTTTCCTTCTTCAACCATAACATCTTGCTTTGCATCTAGACTCTTTGTATTTAATATTTCAACCTATACTTTTTCTTGTTCCCATATGAGGTTTCTAGTCTCTCTATCATTGGAAATAATCAATCATTAAGATATCTTATAGGCTGGAAAGATCTCTAACTCTAATAACCCTACCAAATATTTTTTGGAAAATGAATTTAATATTTGAATGTTTTAACCAAAACTTGTAAAAATCCAACTTTCTTGAGACATTTTTACGAACATTGACAACCTAGATTAAGAATTGAAGCCACTAAATGAAAGAAAAACTCTATTTTTTTTATAATAGAATTCAAAATACATCAAAATCTATTATAATAGAAGCATAACAACTACAACAATAACAACAACAAACTAATTTAAGACTATGCTAAACCCATTACAAACTACATATTACACAAACTTAAATAGCTAGAAATTGCAATTCATGAAAGTTTTTTCACAACCTCTAAAGTGAGATTTTCATACATAACCAAATTGGTTTCATCCTCTATTCCTTGAAACCAAAGGTTTTTCATCCTTTGATCTCTAAAAAATTCAAGGGGTTCATCCTTACATATAATTGCTTGAATGTAAGGGTTTAGAACAAATTTGACAAGGGTTTTGATATGGCATGAAAATACCCTAAATGAATGCATTTGCCTTTATAAATGATTGAAATAAATGACTTTTAATGGACTTTTCTTAAATGAGTGGCTCAAATCACACATGCACCAATTGCACTAATTATCGCTCATTTTTTGCTTAAATTTAAATTTGAATTCGCCTTTATCACACAAGTTGGAGATTTATCCTTTTACCTAACTTGTCACACTTTCAAAAAGTTCATGAACTTGTGAAATTTGTGACGTTCAAAATTTCTCTACTCTTTTTTACTTTTCTTTCTTTCTTTTCACTTTATCTCTTACCTTCTCTTCATCTTGTCACACTTTTTGTCATTTTACAAAATTTATCAACATTCCACAAAATTTAAGAACTTGCAAACTTTTTGACATCATGGATATGATGAATTTCTTCCTTTCCTTTGTTCTATTTTTACACTTTTCATGAGCTAACAAATATTAATAACTTTGTCACAATTTTTCATAGTTCATGAACCCACAAACTTTGAGACATACTAAAATTACCCTCCTTTGTTACGTTTTTCAAGAGTTTGTGAACTTGCAAACTTGGCGATGAACAAAACCTAGATTGATAGCCTAAACCTTCTCGTTAGCCTTGTTGCAATTTCAAAGAGTTCACAAACTTACAAACTCAGTGATGAACTAAAACTACTGATACTTAAACTTATTTCCCTCCATTAACTTCAAAAATTAGAATTGTTATAGTGTTTGACAACTTTATAAATAAACATCACAATATCTATTTCCTATTTTCATACATTTGCCAACCAAAAATAAGAAATGGGCTAATATTGCTTCTAAAAGAAATAATTAGAAAGTGAGCATTACATATCTACTCACTAATTATGAAGGAAGGTTATTTAAATATATAATTTTTTGCAATTGTAAATGGTTGGGATCTTAGAACAAATTGATTTGTGAACTTTTATTTGACGTTAAACTTTGGATATTCAAAAAAAATCTATGAAATGTTAATATCATATATGAATTACAAATTTCTTCTTGTAAATTTTTAGTGCATCTTTTCTTTTGTTAGATGTGATTGTGAATCTATTATTTCTTACGTTGGCTACAATATATTTTAAATTTTATTCTCCTACTTGATAAATTTATATTTTTCATTACAATATTATTTACATATATCATCTTCAAAGTCTATTTCTTGACTGAGGAATTGATGCATGTATTTCCTTTTTAGAATGTATATTTTATAGAGAAACCCTAAAAATCACCTCTAGATGTACAATATTTTCCCTGTTATATGTAAGATCTATCCCACAATAGAGGTAGCCTCACCATCCAAAGGGTATTTTAGCCCAATAACTATTTAGATTTGATATGATAAACTGATTTACCAACGAGCAATGACTCTAGTAGGAGTTTTACAATTCTTCAAATATACCTTAAATCAAGGCTTTGGATGATTCCACAAGGTCATCAAGTTCTTTCTTTACTTTTTATTGGGTATTTTATTAATTTATCTGGTCACACTCTCAAAATAGTCTTTCATCTTTTCTCCCTATTTAATGGGTCTAAATATTTGTTTTTGCCTATTTTTAAATTGTATAAAAAATATTGGATCCTCATCCCACAATTAACTACTAAAAAATAGTTTTTAAACATAGGTCCCTTGATTCACTTCATTATAAAATTAATGAAAATAGTTAGAATTTGTTTATATTTAATACAAAAATTAAGGGGATACATTTTAAAGTTTTCCATGATGAGAAGATAGTGTGCACTACCACATAGAAGGTAGCATACATGAACTAAATTGTGAGAAAGTGGAGGATGATGCAGAGAGATTAGTAAAATTTTAATTAAATGGATCAACAAGAATAAGGCTAATGTAATAAATCAAATAATATTTTTTAGATAAATTTAAGATCAAGAATTAATATTGTGATTATATGACTATTTCCTCCTATAATATTCTTCCTAGTCAAACCCAAATACTATTTCTACCTCTTCTATTGGATCAATGCCTTTTTGCAAGCTCCCAATTTTGTTTAGTATCAATGGCAAGGTTTTAGCTCTTGTTACTCCAAGCTATGTTCATTTTTCATCTTCTATAAAATCTCTACAATTAAAGGTCATAGTTTCTTGTGTTGCACTACTACTCTTGATTAATTGAAAATGATAAGGTTATGGTTGATCATGTTGCAACATGCAATGATATAAGCATGCTTAATCTCTAATTTTTTTTATAAAATTCCCCTTTATAGAGTTGGGGGAGGACATCTTGAAGGAAGAAGCTCACTATGTTGAGGCGGGTGTTGTCTATAGAGATTCAATTGCTTGTGATCTAGTTGAACTGATTTACATTCATGAATCTCTAAATTTTGGAAGCCATTCCTTCAAAATTATGTGGAGATCTACCCTAAAAGAAAGGGTTTGTTTGCTAATTTTTAATCCAAATGAATTAGGGATTTAATCCTTTTCAATGAATATTGGCTCTGAAGGATCCTATCTTTTTCATAATGGCATGGTATCTAAATTTCAACCTCATGATGGACCACTTCTTTGCGAAGTTGATTTTTATTTATTGTGCCTAAATTTCATCTATAGTATGGGCTTGACTCATGTTTGTAAGCTCTAGGTGACTTTATTCGAATTTTTATACCTATATCTTCAAAGACTCTTATTTTCTAACATTTTATTTTCTGACACCCTTCCTTTGAGGTCAAGATGGATATTTTGAAGGGTATCCTTATTGAAATTTGACTCAAGGTAGGAGATCATATATAGAAAATATTTGGATTATGAGGGGTTGCCTTTTCATTACTACAAGCACTATGGCCTTGACCATTTGTCAAAGGGGTGTTTGAGTATTAACTAAAAATATTCTAGTCAAGCTTCTTGGTGGAAGGATGCTTTGCCTCATCAATTCTTTATAAAAATTTCTTTGAGTGGTGTGCTTGAGGACTCACCTTTTTTGTCTATTGTTAAGTCCTCATTTTCTTTAGTTGTGAGGCCTTCTTTGGCTATTGTTCCTTCATTTATCCTATTTTATTTTTTGATAATTGTGCATATATTTTTAGTGGTGTGATATAAGCATCGTATGCTCTCTCAACCCATTATTGGGGCCAATATTGTTTCTTTATATTTGAACTATGTTTTCCCTTCTAGTTTTGTTAATCTTTAGTGGATGTGGCACCTTTAGTCACCTTCTTTGGGGTTTCAAATGACTTTTCTAGATTTTCCTCCACATGTAAGGAAAAACCTCAGAAAAAACTTTCAAATCTTGTTCCTTCTTGTTTGGTATGCCTTCACCACCTCCACTTCTTGCTTGATCATCTTTAGGTGAGGATGGATCAAGGTGTCTTATCAATATATTTTTTCAAGCAAAACAATATCTTATTAGATGGTGTTGAGATCACATAAGAAAAAAAGTGTAAGATTGGATCTAATTAATCATGGTGATGGTGTCTTTCTAGTATGTGATGACTTGTGATGACAATACTACTTGTTTATGTTGTTAGGATTTTCTTAGATTATAGCCCTTAATACTATCATTTCTTTGCTAGAGGTTGGTCCCATATAGAACCCAAAGTTAATCAATTAAAAAAAATCAACTACATGATTTTCTAGACTAATAAGTAATTTACTCAAGTACTTGACCAAATTCACCTAGCTATTTCACCATGTAGTTCACTAGTTGTGAGAGTCCTAAAGAAGAATAAAATATAGAGGGTGTACATGGAATATAGGATTTTGAAGAAAATTACTTTAAACTATAATAATCTTAATTACAAATTCTTAATGTGTCATAAGTTTTAATAAAAAATGCTCTAGAAGATTAAATATAGAGTATATATTATTTAAAAAGGGATAAAAAAACACTTAGTAGCATGTGCTAATAACACTTTCATTTGAGTAATTTAGATTAAATCGCCTTTTTTGATATGTTTATATATTATCATCTAATTTATAAAAAAAAAAAAAATTGAAAGATTTTTTATTTATATATTAGTAATGAAATCATAATTAATTGCAAATTGTTAAAAAATGAGTTTAACCATTCAGTGTTTATATTTTCCGTTTTTAAAATATGGTGACTATGTTCTTGTAAACAAAAATTATAACTTTTGTTTTGATAAAGAAAAAGACACATCTTGAAGTTTCTCAAGGTCTTATTATATATGATTCAAAGGTAATCCTTAGTGGATAGTAAAATATTTCTAGAACTACATATAATCAAACCCATGATGTACTAATACATCAACACAACATAAAAATATGATGTGCACATAATAAAAAAATGGATCTATCGCATCCCAATTCAAAAATAACATAGGGCTTGAAGGAGAAAGAAAAAATAAATTTAAGGATGATTAATAGAGTTGGAAATAAGAGGCAATGTACCACAATCCAATATTTTCATCCTCATCCACTATCTTGGCCCCATCATTACACTATCTTTGGATAAAGAGTTCATTCAAGAATTTAAATCATGAAATACATGTTTGTAAGACAAAGAAGTGAAGGCATTAACACATAGATTCACATGTCAAACATTAGAGTCAAGATCAAACTCTCCATCTTATACACCTTTTGTAGCTAATTAATAACAACCATAGAGTCTTCCATTTCTTTTAACCTATTAACATTGTGATCCCAATAAATTCAAAAAAAATATTTGGCAATAACTCTAACCTAGTGTTGAAATGAATATATTACTTCATTGATGAAAAGTGCACCATTAGCACCACAACAAATAGGAGTTCCTTGACTAGCCCCATCAAAATATCCCCAAGGCATAAATCTATCAACTAACACCTTAGTGAGTTATCTTTGTGCCTTTTTTCTAATGGTATTTCTCAACCCTTCAAAGACTTCTTATCTAAATAGGGGACTGAAATGGTGGAATAATGTTGTTTAAAATGTCAATGTTCCTAACCAAACATGCCCTCATGCCAACACAAAGGGTAATGATTTGAAATGCTTTAGTTCATTAATGCCAATCTAATTATTTAAACATTTATTGGTGTGTCGCCTTACCAAGAACCAAGTCACCCAATCAAACCTTCCATATTATCCCAAATAGTTTGAGTATAGGGTTACTCAATAAGAAAATGGTCGATATTTTCCATGGCTTCTTTGCATGCACATCTTCTTGGCCCCTACCATCACATTCTCAACAAAGTGTCCCATTTTATCACTTTATTGTTTAGTGTTTCTAGTTTTTAATGAAGTCATAACCTTCCATATAACTTTCCACCACGAAAAATAATCACCAAGACCTTATAAAATAAATATGGATTTATATCCAAATTTAGTAATGAATAATCCCATGGGGATATTTTTAGTCCACCATAATTCATTTGATTCACCCTTCATGATTCTTGTGTGACTATTGATCAAGCTTCCTACATATTCATTTCACAAATCACTAGCATGTCCTTCTAACCCCAAATAATGAGCCCTCAACCAATGTTGTTTCCAAAAGGACGTAAATTAATAGTAAACCACATAGCTCAAAGTGACATAAGCTCAAAGTGACATATCATGAAATTTATAGCTATCTAATGAGATTATCAACTTGATTGATAATATTCCCACTCCCCACCTAAGGATCTACCCTAATTCTCATTTCACTTGTTACCAATTTTCTAGCCCAACCATTTACTAGTGAGAGGAAAAGCATGGACAATAGCCTCCAAATAATAAAAATGTTGGTGATATTTTTAGTTGGCATCTCACCCAACTAAGGAAAGTGACTCAATATATTTGTGAGTAATAAATAACCTTCTTCTATAATTTATCCCATGAAATGACTTCCATAAACTCTTAGTAGCCAAATCTTTGCAAAAATAATGTATATTTTCAAACTCTAACCTCCTTCTTCCTTAGGCTTAAAATGTTTCTAACTTTTCAAAGCAATGCCATATTTAACCTTTTCACTAGTTAACAAAAATTTTAAAAACCTCTTCTTTATCTTCTCCGATACCCCTATAGGAATATGACCTAAACCATGACAATACATAAGGATTGCTTCTAAGATTGAATTGATGAATGTCAATATTTCCCTTAAGAATAACCATCTTTTGCACCAAAAATTGATTCAATTTTTAATCTTTTCCACTATCCAATCCTAATCATATTTCCCATAAGCTTTAGGCTTCAACACAAAACCCATATATTTTATCCTATATTATAGCATAGTTTTGGTAAAAGGAAGAATCCAAGTAGGTTTTTCCTTTCCTTCTCTTTAGCTAAAGCAGTAGAAGACAAGGTGGAATTATGCAAACTTACCTCCATACCAATAACATTATTGTAAGTCTACAAAATATCCTTCAATTTGGAGGTGTCCCTAATGGAATCATCACTAAAAATCAAAACACCATTCACAATTAAAAGATATGTAAGAGAGAAAGAGTTTCTCATTTTAATCCCTTTGAGAGCCCCTATCTTCTTAGTAACCCTTATTTCCCTACTTAGACTCTTAGCAACAAAAATTAAGAGAATAGGAATAACTGAAAACCATATTTGAGGCCTCTTCGAAGCTTGAAAATTTTGGTTGTCAAGCCACTGATAATAACAAAAATAGAAATAGTAGTACAAATAATGATGTAATTTTTAAACCCAATATGTAAAAGCATAATTTTGAGACAAAACCAATTCTATCATAAGCCTTGAACAAATATAATTTAACCACAAAAGTTAGAAATTACTTGATTTTAATTGTATGTAAACCTTCTTGAGCCACTCCTATGCTATCATGAACCTATCTTCCACTAAGAAAACCAAATTATTCACAAAGATGAAATCTAAAAAAATACATTGAATTCTTTAGGCTATGATATTTGTAATGATTTTGTATATGTAGTTGCATAAGAATATAGGCCTAAAATCATCAAAAGGAATTAGGGTTATCCTTTCCTAGAATCAAGGGAACACAAAATTGATGTCTAGGGGTGATCCCACAATAGTGGTTTACAATTTTTGGCCAAACTGGACACTGAAATAACTTTTTCTAACTAAATCTTCACTTTTGGGCATCTATAGTGGCTAAACCGTGAGGAATTTTAAGATGATGCAAACTAGAGTTTCATGACATTTTTTCTATAGATTCTAAATATATTTTTTTCAAAAATTTTGGAATCAAATTGCACCTCTTTTTCCATCTCTCTTGAAAACTAGTTTTAAAAAAAAAACAACATTTTTAAGGAGTGACACTCATTGTATAATGCATAACTTTTTTTCCGTGAACGATAAAATTATAATTCTTTCAAATTTAGATTTTTTACTTTGATATCTAGTGCTTCCACTTGGTTAGATAGTGTTTTATTGAACATTTTTTTGTTAATCAAGTTTCCAAGTCAAGCCAATTACAATTCAAACATAGGTGAACTGTATAACACGTAACTATTTTTATGTATCGAAATTCTTTTGCACCAAAAATTGATTCAATTTTTAATCTTTTCCACTATCCAATCCTAATCATATTTCCCATAAGCTTTAGGCTTCAACACAAAACCCATATATTTTATCCTATATTATAGCATAGTTTTGGTAAAAGGAAGAATCAAGTAGGTTTTCCTTTCCTTCTCTCTTCTAGCTAAAAACAGTAGAGACAGGTGGAATTAATACCGAGCACTTACCTCCATACCAACCAAAGCAGAAGCTGACCCGTAAAGTCTACAAAATATCCTTCAATTTGGAGGTGTCCCTAATGGAATCATCACTAAAAATCAAAACACCATTCACAATTAAAAGATATGTAAGAGAGAAAGAGTTTCTCATTTTAATCCCTTTGAGAGCCCCTATCTTCTTAGTAACCCTTATTTCCCTACTTAGACTCTTAGCAACAAAAAGTAAGAGAATAGGAATAACTGAAAACCATATTTGAGGCCTCTTCGAAGCTTGAAAATTTTGGTTGTCAAGCCATTGATAATAACAAAAATAGAAATAGAAGTAGTACAAATAATGATGTAATTTTTAAACCCAATATGTAAAAGCATAATTTTGAGACAAAACCAATTCTATCATAAGCCTTGAACAAATATAATTTAACCACAAAAGTTAGAAATTACTTGATTTTAATTGTATGTAAACCTTCTTGAGCCACTCCTATGCTATCATGAACCTATCTTCCACTAAGAAAACCAAATTATTCACAAAGATGAAATCTAAAAAAATACATTGAATTCTTTAGGCTATGATATTTGTAATGATTTTGTATATGTAGTTGCATAAGAATATAGGCCTAAAATCGTCAAAAGGAATTAGGGTTATCCTTTCCTAGAATCAAGGGAACACAAAATTGATGTCTAGGGGTGATCCCACAATAGTGGTTTACAATTTTTGGCCAAACTGGACACTGAAATAACTTTTTCTAACTAAATCTTCACTTTTGGGCATCTATAGTGGCTAAACTGTGAGGAATTTTAAGATGATGCAAACTAGAGTTTCATGACATTTTTTCTATAGATTCTAAATATATTTTTTTCAAAAATTTTGGAATCAAATTGCACCTCTTTTTCCATCTCTCTTGAAAACTAGTTTTAAAAAAAAAACAACATTTTTAAGGAGTGACACTCATTGTATAATGCATAACTTTTTTTCCGTGAACGATAAAATTATAATTCTTTCAAATTTAGATTTTTTACTTTGATATCTAGTGCTTCCACTTGGTTAGATAGTGTTTTATTGAACATTTTTTTGTTAATCAAGTTTCCAAGTCAAGCCAATTACAATTCAGACATAGGTGAACTGTATAACACGTAACTATTTTTATGTATTGAAATTCAATTTTTTTTGTTGGATCAAGGAATTCAACATCTGCCAGTGCACTCATATTTTTTGAATTTTTTTTGATAATCTTCTATTTTTCTGCATGTGCAGAATAAAAAACTTCATTTCCAGTGAAAAACCTATGTTTAATAAAACTAAAAAAACAAATAGATAATAAAACCAAAACATATTAAAATTATAGTTGTTGAATAGCTTGTTCTGAGGACTACCTAATTCTAGTTGGGTTTGTGAACTCTCCTCCATTTTCATCCTCAACTCGAGCTTCGAAGGGAAAAAATTTTGATTTTTTTTTTTGTGGCAGAGAGTAGGGATTAGGGAAAAGGGGGGTTCGCTCGAACTAGGGGGGTTCGATTGAACCCCCTTTCAAAAAGGGGTTTGCATGTGCTTTTTGGTGGGATGTATTTAATGGGTTCGCTTGAACCTAGGTTTGAGCAAACCCATTTTTGGTTCGTTCAAACCAATGAGAACGTTCAAACCCCAATAATGAATTTTTTTGGCATGGAGTCATTTTTTGTTAGTTTTCCTTCCTCATTTGAATTGTAAACCACTTTTGTGGGTTTACCCCTAGGGGAATTCTCCCAAAGGCTTTAGTTTCTTAAATCACCATGAAAATTCCTCCACAATCAAATCATAAAAGCCTAAAAAGAACTCAATAGTCCATCCATCTAGACCAAGACTTTTTCTCTTTTGAAAATGTATTTCCTTAATTCTCCTTAGAGATCCTCCAAAAGCATCACATTAGTTTCTTCATTGGTAAAACAAACAAAGAAAATAGTAAGTTGCATAATAT
The DNA here is from genome assembly GCA_007258455.2 of Sequoia sempervirens. NCBI lineage: Eukaryota > Viridiplantae > Streptophyta > Pinopsida > Cupressales > Cupressaceae > Sequoia > Sequoia sempervirens. The sequence continues at coordinate 22,571 of VDFB02260613.1, read as the reverse complement.
CAATTAATTTTTTCCTTTTTAACCCCTTAAACAAATTATTGAAATGAATAACCACCAAATCAACTAGCTCGTTCAAGGACTTAGATTTAGTGCCATCCTCTTTAGGCATCTCCTCAATAATATTTGTGTTCTTTAAATGATTAGCATAATTGTGAAATATTTTTTTAATCATCTTCTAAACAAGTAGGCCAACTTTTCAATGTCAAAACTTCCTCATGTGCTAATAGAATCTGTTCTTTTTCTCCAATTCAACAATCATTTTCTTCTTTTAAGCCTCCTCATTGTAAACACAATCAATTAATATGTCATAGAGATGTGTCATCTCTCTCTCATAGTATTAGAAATAATTTGATCTTGCTACCTTTATGTATTATAAAACCAAATAGAAATAGTCGACTTTATCTTAGATTATTTATAAAATGGAAACAAGTCATCCTCCCCAAATGCGTATCATAACTTTTCCATTCAACTTTGGACAAGGGATAAAATTCAATATCCTCCAAACAAGGACTAAACTTAAAGGGACTTGGAGGTTTAGTAGGCACATTGCTAAGTTGAAGCATAATAGGAAAGTGATTAAATGCATTGCTAGTATCAATCCAAGACCCAATTCTTTGTTTCTTTACCATGATATCCTTTGATTAAAAATATATCAATCTTCTTGGAAGGATATTTATAACTAGTCCTATTATTCCTTCAAGTACAAGTTGTAAAGGCTCAACATTGATCAACCTTGCCTCTTCTAATTTACACCAAAAACCTAGCTTGAGTGTCTCACATCTAGCAACAATCTCCCAACCCTTAGAACAATTCAATGTGAAATGTGAATCCCAACTCAAGATAAATCTCTCATTCTTGAAGAAATCCACAACCATAAGAGAATCCCAAAATTATTTTTTGTTCTCATATGACCTAAATATATTAACCACATTAAAATTTTCCCTAGCTTCATGGAAAAAGGTTGAGTAACCAACTTATAAACAAGAAAAATGGAATTAAGAAGTGAAAAGGAACTCTTCTTCCATCACATAAATAACCTCTATAATAGCCTTCAAAATCTAGCAAAAGGAATTCCCAATACTTTAAGAAAAAAAAAATACCTGTATCTTTCCTACCCTCACAAGTAGTTTCTTGAAGCAAAAAAATATAAATTTTGTGAACCAATACTAATCTACACATTGAAAACAATTTAGAAACATTGCACAAACTAAAAGTGTTAAGAGAGAGAATTAACATTTGGACACTTGATTTGGGAATAATTAATGATAAATTGGACCTGATATCACCTTGATCTAGTGTCATGATGTGTTTTGCACATCCACATTAGGTTTTGGGCCCTTCCAAGCTGAATAAACTTGACTTTTCCCTAATTTAATGTTGTAAAGTTGTATTTATTTACACCTTCACATTGAATTCAAGAGGCTTGTAAACTAAGGTGGATTTAGGGCCCTTCTAAGCTAAATAGACCTAATTTTTCCTTAATTTAGTGTTGTTACGTGTATTTATTTACACTTTCACATTGGATTTTGGGCCCTATTGCATTTATGACCTTTATATCACCATTAATAGGCCCCTATGACCCTATATTATGCACCCAAAGCATATTTCAATAAAAAACTTGACAATATCAACAAATAAGCTTAATTTACACAATCCCCAACACTTTAGCAAGCAAAATAGCCCCTATGGGACCCATTCACCACTTTGGGCGAATGAGTCATATCTAGGTGGGACTCATTCACCCAAAATGGCAAATGTGTCCCATTTGGCCTATTTTCAAGGTTTTTTAAGTTCAAATTTCTTATATGGCGGCCTTTGGGATCAAATAAACGGTCATTTGAGTGGATTGACTATATAAGCAAGCTTTCAAATCCTTATTTCACACAAGCAACATCAAGCATTCATGTTATCAAGCCAAACAAGAAAGAGTTAAGCATTCCAAGACTTCACAAGGTTGTCAAGAGAGCATTCAAGATCATTCTAAGGAATTCAAGGGCATAATTCTTCATCAATTGTTGCAACAATTCTAGATCCATCATCATGTCAAGGATATCAAGCATCAAGCATGTTATTGAGCTAGTGTTGTGATGTAGCATTGAAGATCCAAGATCAAGCATTGTTCTACACCTATTGTCAAGATCAAGATCTACATCCTTCATGGCCATTTCATGTTGAGTTGTAGATTTCCAAGACTTCATTAACAAGACATCATTCAAGGTATCATTATTCATGATTCATGTCCTATGTTTCATGTTTCATGTCCTTGTTTCATTGTTTCATCATTTGGTTTAATTACCTAAAAGGGGTTTGACCAAGGCAAAACCCTATTCACTAACAATAACATTTTTACATGTGCGATTGCAGATCTAGGTGTCTTGGAGCTTGGAAGATCATTGAAGATTAGGTTACAATCTTGTTGAAGTTGTCTCCCCATTTGCAAGGTCGTAATCTTCACTAAAAATCCACCTACAACCCCGAAATTAGAGTTTTAGATCTAGAAACCTGGAGAAGTAGATTGAAAAAACTAAGAAGAGCAGATTTAGACTTTGAATTCCTAAAAAAGTGGAATGATATTGATTTTCCACAAGTGGAAAATGAGTCCCACTATAGGTGTTTTTCAAAGATCTTTGCATATTCAGATACCCTTTTTCCTGAAACCTGCTCCTGTGTAGAAATCCAAAACTAGGACTGATTTGTCTAGAATGGTGAATGAGTCCCATTAGGTCAAAAAGTCAAAATTTCTAGCAATTCAAAGCTCCTTCCAACTTTCTTCAAATTCCTAGGTGCACACATTTCATCCTATAGCTTGTTATTTTGTTTCATATGCATTTCTAAGTCATTTAAATCAAGTTTGCATCATATTATGGTTTTGCATTAGAAATTGCATTTCATTTGTATTTCCAAGCCCTAGCTTGGTGGTGAACCCTTCATTCAACCTTAATTAATCTCTAAACATATCCTAGGATACCTTATTGTCAGATCTCTCCCTCCATTCTTCATTGGATTGAGATCTCTAAGGTGTCCTTGAGTGTGGCAATTGTGAAATAGGAACCCTATCTTTGTAGTTGGGTAGTACTATTTTCGTTGACTACAATAGCAATAGTGTAACCTTCCTAAGGGTTTGTCTTGCTCTAAGTGCCCCATCAATGTTTTTTTCAATTGGCATGAGAAATGAAGGACTTCCTCGTTGGGGAGGAATTGTGTTCCCGCTTCCCCCTCCTCTCATGATCATTACTAGGTCCCTATTAAACTTATGACTAACTCTTCAAAAATAGTTGCTAGCTTTTAAGATATGAGATTGTACCTATTAAATCATTTACAAGACTCTTCAGCCCTCATGAAGGAGGAAATATTAGGGAATCCATCTTGGGAATAATATTTTTCTAAAACAATAGGACCTACTACATCGTAAGCTAAACTAGTGGATATATATCTTTTTTTAACTAGCCTTCTCATGAAACCTTTTAAGATACCCTTCACCCATACCCCCTAACTTTGTAAAAACACAACAATAATCCCTTGAGGGTGGCCAGTGATCTAGAGGTAAATTTAATAGAAATTATAATTGGAAGGGGAAGTCACCATTATTTTTGTTTTCTTCAACTTTGATTTTGACCCACTTCTCAAGCAAACAAAATATTTGTCAATCCTTCAACTTGAGAAAACCTTACCTCTTTGGTTCCCTCATTACCAAGATTTACAATAATGGTAACAAATTCATCTACAAAGTCATCCCCTAGTTACAAATACACCTTCCCCTTCACATGATTTAGGTCATTGACAACAACATTGCACTTGTCCTTATCAGATAATAATTTAGGGAATTACTCTAGCTCTCTAGACCTTTATGAGTTTGTGGCCTTAGGTTTGCAAACCTATCTTGTGGAACACAAAGAACAATCATCAACAAAATAGCCATAAGTATGGAATTGATCACAATGAGAGGGCACCTTAGATTACTCAAGAGTCTCAATATAATGCCAATTGCTAATGAAAAATCTTGATCACCTTAGGAAACCCTCCTAAATATCCATGTCCACTAGAGTCTTGGCCATGGAGGATAAATTCCCTTAAGAACTCCCTCATCCCAATCTAAAAATGAACCCAAGGAATTCCCAATATCCAAGAGAATTTTAGAGGATCACAACTCTAAAGGTAATACAAGCAATTTGAATCATACAGGTTAAACAACATTAGAATCATACCTTGGGTCAAAGGATAAAAACCATATTTTCAAGGACAAGGGAGTGATCCCCACTACCATCCTTTTTTGTATAATCCTTCATGTACCTACAATCAACCTAAAGTAGTAGGTTAACTAGCCTCACACCAAGGAGAAGCATCAAGTGTTGTATACCTTAGGAAGGGGCTCCAAACCTTTACTAATCATCTCCCAACTACCTTTTCTAACCATTATCTTTCATAGAACCTCCATGTTAAGTTTTTTCTTTCCTAAAATTAGATTAACATGGCCTTCTCTAAACTTCACACTACATTTTGTTTCCCTCCAAACTGGATCACCAACTACCTTCGTAGTTTTAAAAACACTACTAAGTCCAAGAAGATCCTTGCTCTCAAGGCTCCCTCCAATAAAAACAACTTCTAGGTTCCCACATGAAACCCTAAGATATTCTAGATTATTACACTTCCTAATTCTGAACTTCAAAATCTCACCATCTCCATCCAATGAGATCGACCTTTTAGATACATGCAATAACTGCACATCCAGTGAAGAAAAATCCTCCATTGATGTCTTTTTAGATCTATGACCAGTTATCTTCTTAACCAAAAGAACTCTATGCGTCTTTGAATTCCACCCAATGATTAAATCCACATTTGTTAGGAAAATCTGCTCACCTCCATAAAGGTCTTGTGAGTAATCAAGAAGATCTACTTCTTCCTCTGCTCGCCTTCCCCAGTCTATCATACCAGACGTGATCTCAGATCAATAAAAGATTATGAAACCACGAAAACAAAGTGCATTATATCAAATAGTTTGCATGCAACCCTAAAAATGGCTGAGATTGCCTTCTAGAGATGGTATTGTTTACAATTGTACATAACCAAACCCTGAGGTAGATGATGAGTCCCCCTTATGAGCTTGGGCCCCTGCACAAGATGTATGCAAGAAAAAACTAATAATAGTGAATAAATCTGAAAGCTAAAACTGTTTGTGTGCGTAGGATACATCTGCAGTAAATGCACAAGGAATATAACCAATCTGATAACCTAAAGAAATCACCAAAAAACTGTTCACACAAATGCAATGAGGGAGTCGATTTTAGTGCTGCAGCCAATAAGGTTTGATGACAGGGCTCCTGTCCTACTCGGCTAAAGAGTTACTCCCTCTGAGAAGAAAATGTAGAACTTTGCATGTTTTCTACCAGATCAGATTAGAAAGCCTGGAAAACTAAACACTACTAGCGACAATAACCTGCACTACCACAAATCGGTCGACGCGGTGGCAATCCCTTTCTTTGAATGCCTCTAGGAAGCTCTTCAATCTCCAACGTCCTGCCTCTAGCAATTCAAAGCTCCTTCCAACTTTCTTCAAATTCCTAGGTGCACACATTTCATCCTATAGCTTGTTATTTTGTTTCATATGCATTTCTAAGTCATTTAAATCAAGTTTGCATCATATTATGGTTTTGCATTAGAAATTGCATTTCATTTGTATTTCCAAGCCCTAGCTTGGTGGTGAACCCTTCATTCAACCTTAATTAATCTCTAAACATATCCTAGGATACCTTATTGTCAGATCTCTCCCTCCATTCTTCATTGGATTGAGATCTCTAAGGTGTCCTTGAGTGTGGCAATTGTGAAATAGGAACCCTATCTTTGTAGTTGGGTAGTACTATTTTCGTTGACTACAATAGCGATAGTGTAACCTTCCTAAGGGTTTGTCTTGCTCTAAGTGCCCCATCAATGTTTTTTTCAATTGGCATGAGAAATGAAGGACTTCCTTGTTGGGGAGGAATTGTGTTCCCGCTTCCCCCTCCTCTCATGATCATTACTAGGTCCCTATTAAACTTATGACTAACTCTTCAAAAATAGTTGCTAGCTTTTAAGATATGAGATTGTACCTATTAAATCATTTACAAGACTCTTCAGCCCTCATGAAGGAGGAAATATTAGGGAATCCATCTTGGGAATAATATTTTTCTAAAACAATAGGACCTACAGTACATCGTAAGCTAAACTAGTGGATATATATCTTTTTTTAACTAGCCTTCTCATGAAACCTTTTAAGATACCCTTCACCCATACCCCCTAACTTTGTAAAAACACAACAATAATCCCTTGAGGGTGGCCAGTGATCTAGAGGTAAATTTAATAGAAATTATAATTGGAAGGGGAAGTCACCATTATTTTTGTTTTCTTCAACTTTGATTTTGACCCACTTCTCAAGCAAACAAAATATTTGTCAATCCTTCAACTTGAGCAAACCTTACCTCTTTGGTTCCCTCATTACCAAGATTTACAATAATGGTAACAAATTCATCTACAAAGTCATCCCCTAGTTACAAATACACCTTCCCCTTCACATGATTTAGGTCATTGACAACAACATTGCACTTGTCCTTATCAGATAATAATTTAGGGAATTACTCTAGCTCTCTAGACCTTTATGAGTTTGTGGCCTTATGTTTGCAAACCTATCTTGTGGAACACAAAGAACAATCATCAACAAAATAGCCATAAGTATGGAATTGATCACAATGAGAGGGCACCTTAGATTACTCAAGAGTCTCAATATAATGCCAATTGCTAATGAAAAATCTTGATCACCTTAGGAAACCCTCCTAAATATCCATGTCCACTAGAGTCTTGGCCATGGAGGATAAATTCCCTTAAGAACTCCCTCATCCCAATCTAAAAATGAACCCAAGGAATTCCCAATATCCAAGAGAATTTTAGAGGATCACAACTCTAAAGGTAATACAAGCAATTTGAATCATACAGGTTAAACAACATTAGAATCATACCTTGGGTCAAAGGATAAAAACCATCTTTTCAAGGACAAGGGAGTGATCCCCATACCATCCTTTTTTGTATAATCCTTCATGTACCTACAATCAACCTAAAGTAGTAGGTTAACTAGCCTCACACCAAGGAGAAGCATCAAGTGTTGTATACCTTAGGAAGGGGCTCCAAACCTTTACTAATCATCTCCCAACTACCTTTTCTAACCATTATCTTTCATAGAACCTCCATGTTAAGTTTTTTCTTTCCTAAAATTAGATTAACATGGCCTTCTCTAAACTTCACACTACATTTTGTTTCCCTCCAAACTGGATCACCAACTACCTTCGTAGTTTTAAAAACACTACTACGTCCAAGAAGATCCTTGCTCTCAAGGCTCCCTCCAATAAAAACAACTTCTAGGTTCCCACATGAAGCCCTAAGATATTCTAGATTATTAGACACTTCCTAATTCTGAACTTCAAAATTTCACCATCTCCATCCAATGAGATCGACCCTTTAGATACATGCAATAACTGCACATCCAGTGAAGAAAAATCCTCCATTGATGTCTTTTTAGATCTATGACCAGCTATCTCCTTAACCAAAAGAACTCTATGCGTCTTTGAATTCCACCCAATGATTAAATCCACATTTGTTAGGAAAATCTGCTCACCTCCATAAAGGTCTTGTGAGTAATCAAGAAGATCTACTTCTTCCTCTGCTCGCCTTCCCCAGTCTATCATACCAGACGTGATCTCAGATCAATAAAATATTATGAAACCACGAAAACAAAGTGCATTATGTCAAATAGTTTGCATGCAACCCTAAAAATGGCTGAGATTGCCTTCTAGAGATGGTATTGTTTTGTACATAACCAAACCCTGAGGTAGATGACGAGTCCCCCTTATGACCTTGGGCCCCTGCACAAGATGTATGCAAGAAAAAACTAATAATAGTGAATAAATCTGAAAGCTAAAACTGTTTGTGTGCATATGATACATCTGCAGTAAATGCACAAGGAATATAACCAATCTGATAACCTAATGAAATCACCAGAAAACTGTTCACACAAATGCAATGAGGGAGTGGATTTTAGTGCTGCAGCCAATAGGGTTTGATGACAGGGCTCCTGTCCTACGCGGCTAAAGAGTCACTCCCTCTGAGAAGAAAATGTAGAACTTTGCATGTTTTCTACCAGATCAGATTAGAAAGCCTGGAAAACTAAGCACTACTAGCGACAATAACCTGCACTACCACAAATCGATCGAGGCGGTGGCAATCCCTTTCTTTGAATGCCTCTAGGAAGCTCTACAATCTCCAACGTCCTGCCCAGTCTTCAAACAAAAAATTGCTTCAATCAAACCGCTATTGACACATAAATCGGCCCCTGCAAAGAACAATGCACTATCGTCTCTAAGACATGCGCCAAACAGGACAATTGTTTGTAACTGTACATGATGTGGAAGAGAGAGTACAAAGGATTATCTTAACTGCTAGTTTGTATCGCTTCCATTGTTGTTACATGTGGTCTACTTCACTATATTTCTTAACATTTATGCATATAAACAATGTGTTATGGCGTTACTACTTTGTTTTATATCTGTATTGTGTATTTCTGACCTACCCAGCATTGTCTAAACGTTTTTGTTTGTGAACTAGTTCTTTTCTAGATTAGAAAAGAGGAAATTTCAGAAGAAAATAAATTCTACTGACCAAACAAAATGTTTTTAAACCAAAAGAAAAACTACTTCCACAGATAGATGTTTAAAATTATTGAATCTACCAAAGATATTTAGTGCACTGTAAATTTCTGATACTTGTGATCTCAAAGCTTACAAATTTAACTTACAGAGCTTCCAATTTTGTCAATTTACTTATGTCTGGAATTTTTGCAGTGATGTTGCTGTTTCTTAGAACTCTGCAACAAGGCAAGTTATAATAAGTACCTACTATAAAAAGTTAAAGGATATAGACTTAAAAAAGGCCATATGCTTCAAAGAAAATGATAGTTTAAGAACATTATTTCCCTTACAATTACCTCAGATTTATGAGGCTTTCTATAAAGTCCAAATTTGAACCACCTTTGGCTATATCGCTTATCCTCCTGTGAATATTTGAAATGTAAATATGATTGAATAGACATTACTAATCAAAATGCATGCATTGAGAGATGCAAGGACTAAACAGTGACCAATCTGTAGGTGTTTAAACAAACATGAAATAAAAAAATAAAAAAAGAGAGAGTTTATAGAAACAGGTACTATTTATCGTCCTAGCAGTTCTTAGTTCATATTTAAATCTATTTTACATAATAAAGGTATGACAGCAGAACCATTCTTACAAATATTTCATTCTAAACAAATTTTTAATAGATGAAGGAATTGGTCTACTCAAAGAAGTTCCTTGAAGTATCCTACAAAAAACACAATTTTTCATGTTCTAAGATTAATCTCCAACAGTACGTGGTGCAGAAAATAAAATAGATCTTACCTGCATATTACTATGTTGTTTCATTTGGCCTTACTGTCCTGATGAGAAAAAGAATTGGGAAAAAATCTCAGCATAAGCTTCAAATTCACAGAAGATGTAAGTAATCACACAATTTTTCGAGCTTGACCAGCTTCCCAATAAAATTTGGTATTTCACCCATGAAACCATTGCTAGATGCAAAACTGTATCCACCATGAAAGGTTAATTTATATGAATGTGCTTAAACCATTTCTATTACAGATAACATTTTTTAACTTTTGTAATTTTTTTGTAATGAAGAAATCCATATCAAAGATCATGGGTACTTACAATTCTGTCAGATTCTCTAGCTTGACGAATGTTGGAGGTATCTCTCCAATGAATTGATTAGAAGATAAATACCTGCATAAGGAATGAGAACGATAATTGGATGAGATTTCACCCAGATTAGGCTTAGGCCAAACATTAATGAAGTGACAGAAAAACAAATAAGCTCTCAACATTGGTCTGTGCTAAAACACAAGTGGATAGACTATTCATAGAACATGATAAACTCCTGTTGAAATTTGATAGATGCATACATATTCCGCAGTGCTGTCAAGTTCCCAAGCTTTTGGGGAAGTGTACCATTAAGATTGTTGGAATAAAGGCTTCTGCAGAGCAAATATAGTTTTTATAGTTCAAAAGTTTCAAACATTTATGGAAATGAAAACAACATAACTGTTCTATTCTTGCTATAAAAACATATTCAATTGAAACCAAATTAGTGTAAGAGAGAGAGGAGTTTACAATTCAACCAAGCTTGCAAGATTTCCGAGCTCCTTTGGAATAGGACCAGACGAGATTTTCTGAGAGAGATCTGATCAGGCGATCAACAGTTTGAATCAGAAACACATCAACATGATGGTACTCAGTATGAGAAAATAATCTAGAGCACTTACAAATTTCTCAAGGCACGCAATAAACCAAATTCTTTAGGTATTGAGCCAATGAGATAGTTGTCTGAGATATCTCTGTTGTAAGAGAACAGCAATCAATTAGCCCAAAAAAAAGGCCTAAGAGAAAAATGCCTTAATCTATGTAATGAGACAAAGGATAAAGCTGGAAGATTGCCTGACAATTAGAAACTAAAGTAAGTTAATGATTTAAGTACCCAAGGTCCAAAGTTAGTTTCCGCAGAAGTGGAAAATAGAACATACAGTTGTTTTTTAAGCTGTTCCTATATTATCATATTGTTAGAAAATATAATTGATTCTTAGTTGTGATCAGGTGTTGAACAGGTCTCAATAAGGAACTGTAGACCTGTCACTAAGTCTCCGTTAGCTGTCAATCTATTTCCAGTTGCTGTCGAACAGCTCCAGTTAGCTGTCAACTTAATTAGCATGATTATAGGAATTAGTTGAAGTTTCTGCAATTATATTTTTGTATTCTCTGTTAATGAATAATGCAGTGAGTGTTTTGTTTGCTATCGCAGTTCTTAATTTGGTATCAGAGCTGCAATTCGTTAAGTAATCTTTGCAAAGAGAAGAGAATGCTCCTGCCCTTGTGAGGTGTTAGCTGAGAGAGGAGCAGCTGCTGCTGCACCTGCAGCAGTCAAACACCAGTTTAAGTGCTTGTTGAAAGAGGAAGCGTAGGCTGCAACAAGACTGTTAATGCATAATGCAGTGAGTATTTTGTTTGCTATTTCAATTCTTAATTTGGTATCAGAGATGTGGTTCGTTAAGTAATATTTGCAAAGAGAATGACCCTGCCCTTGGGAGGTGTTAGTTGAGAGAGGAGCAGCTTCTGCAACACCTGCAGGAGTCAAACACCAGTTTAAGCGCTGGTTGAAAGAAGGAGTGTAGACAGCAAGAAGACTGTTGATGAATTATGCAGTGAATGTTTTGTTTGCTATTTCAATTCTTAATTTGGTATCAGAGCTGAGGCTTGTTAAGTAATCTTCGCAAAGAGAATGCTCCTGCCCTTGTGAGGTGTTAGTTGAGAGAGGAGCTGCTGCTGTACCTGCAGCAGTCAAACACCAGTTTAAGCGCTGGTTGAAAGAGGGAGTGTAGGCTGCAAGAAGAGCAGCACTGGTTGAGTAGAATACTGGAAATGAATCCAAAGTCATTTGGGTGCTGTTTATGAGTCACTGCTGCTGTGGTGAAGTTTGGTGCTGTTGCTGGTCCATTTGTGAGTGTTTTATTTATTTGTGAGTTTTTGAGCAGTCGTACATGAGGAGAAGATACTCAACAAGAGCTTGCATTATATTCAAAGAAAGGGATGAGAAAGAGAATGTCAGGTAAGACCGTAAGAGTGATTGAGTGTTACTACTGCAGAAAAAGAGGTCATACCAAATCCATGCAAATGACCTTCACAAAGGGAAACTTAAAGAATTGGTAAATATAGTCGTTGTTGAAGAACCTCTAGATTTGATGATGACTTCATTGAAGATGAGACACTTGTTCTATTTTAAAGAGGCCAACACTTTGAAGACAAGGAGGGATGCAACAGAGGATAGTTAGATGTTCAATAGTCTAAGGTGCTTGTGAATCAGATAATCTGATAAACTATACCTCATTGGCATTATGAGACATACATGTGAAGATTGATGTCCAATAGTTCAAGGGAGATCCAAAATTTGGAAGTTCAGCATTATATTTTTGTGAGGATGATGAGACACTTCATATGCAAATGGTGTCTAATGATGTTGGAAACTTGGATTACAACTAGATGAGTATACTTGTAATAGAGAGCAACTTGAAGAAGTTTTATTGGTGCAAGAACTGTTTTTAAAGAACAGCTTCTGCATAATGTATTTTCTATCATTTTATTTTGTTGTTAGTCAATTTAGTCTGTAGTTTGTACTATGTGAAGATGAAGATATATTAGGAGTCCATCAAATTTCAGTTATTCATTGAAGGGGAGTGTTAGAAAATATGATTCATAACTGAAACATACATGTGTTGTTTAGGTGTCATTAGGTGTTGAACAGGTCTCAATAGGGAACTGTAGACCTGCCACTAAGTCTCCGTTAGCTGTTAATCTATTTCCAGTTGCTATTGAACAGCTTCCATCAGCTGTCAACGTAGTTAGCATGATTATAAGAATTAGTTGAAGTTTCTGCAACTATATATTTGTATTCTCTGTTCATGAATAATGTAGTGAGTGTTTTGTTTGATGTTTCAATTCTTAATTCATATAACATGGTTCTATTATTAATAATGAATTCCATCAATAATTATTTTGAAAAGCTTGCCATCACACCTATAATTTGACATTTTTTAAAGCTTGACTGAACCCAAACGCCAAAATTGTAAACCTGGAAGATTACCTTAAAATTGCAAACTAGAGATTGCCTTATAATTACAAACTAAACTAAGTATATTGCTCAAGTGTACCCAAGGTCCAAAGTCAGCTTCCACAGAAGTAGAAAACGGAACAAACACTACTTGTTAAGCTGTTCTTATAGTATTATATAACATGATCCTAATTCCATCAGTATTTTTTTTTAAAGATTGCCATGCGTGACCATTTTTTCAGTTTTACTAAACCCAAACGATTAAATTGTGAAAATATAATATTGCTCTCACTTACAGTCCCACAAGATGTGATAGATTGGCTAGTTCTGGTGGAAGCACTCCATTTAGATTTAGATTTGGAAGTGTTCTGCAATAAAATATTAACAATATGAATCTCTTCTGTTGCCTCCATACCCAAAAATGGATCACATATGCAATGGAGTACTAACAAATATTTATAGTTTCGGGTAACATGGGAATTTAATTTACCCAACATTTCTTATTCATCTCCTAGGAAGATCATGCTTTGAATGTCATGGTGGAGGAAACTAAGTGTTGGGTAAAATAAACTCCCAGAAATATGACAACAGAAAAGAAGAGCTTTTATAATCCTAAAACATTTAAAAACATACAGGTTGCTAATATGACAAGCAGATTAAACATACATGTTGGTAACATGGCAAACATTGTTATTCTTGTCACAATATTCACAACGGAATTCTTGAAGGTTTACACAGGGATCTCCAGTAAAGTTCCAATCTTTTTTACCCAGTTTCTGTAAAACTATCCTCAATGTTTGAACTGTCAAAAGAAAAAGGAGAAGTTCAGAGATCAAAAAATGCGAGGCCAGATGAGTGAAGTGAAATGCGTGGAAAAGCAATGAAATTGCCATGTACTTTCATTCGTGTCTGTGCTTGCTGCCTCAGTGTGTCCAGTTGTGAAGAAGAGAGCATACAAATAAGTGATGCAGACCATAAAATACATATGGTGGAAAGCCATGAGGTGAGCTTGCTCTGAGGATTAGCAACACATCATATATTAAAAATAGAAAGCAGAGCTTCCCATATATATCAACAGAGTTAAAACTCAAACGGGTATAATGGAAGGTAACCTGAAGTTTCGGTAACAGCCGCCGACGAAAGCTGAGGACTTTTCACGATTCAAATCCTGCAGGGGGTAAGGTATGTACACCTCGTATTGTGGAGCACGAGTTAGGTGCCTCCCTCAATATTGGGAGTACGAGGAGTCCCATATTGCTGTAGGCCGTCTGTAGACCCAAAAACAGATTGCCGGGTATCGTGGACTATAAAATAATAATATTATTATTATTAATAGAAAATAATCTAGCAAAAGCTAAAAAGCTATGAATGACGTATATGTGAACAATGGTTTAGAATTGACTCAGTCCAAAACATTAGATTCCTTGGTGTTCTGTTCAAATTCAAATCCAATGTATTCCCAAGTCTCGTCAACATTTATTGTTTATAAAACTTTTAGAGATATTCTAATTGGAAAAAAATCCATTATATTTATTTAACATAAAATTTTGAGAATGTATAAAATGAAAAGTTGGTTAATTTGTATATATAATTTTAAAAGTCAAACATATTTAAAGTATAAAATTGTAAGTTTCAAGTATAAATAAGGAATCTAAATACAAGTATAGTGTTAGAGGTGTTGGAGGGGTTTATCATGTCATGGCAACATCCATTAGAAGTTCTCATCAAAAAAATTGTGTTTGTTATTATCTTGCATAATTTATAGATCTTACACAGTCAAGGGACAATAACAACCCATCATGATGACAAATTCATAACCATGGTCTTAGTGCCATTCTATTAGGGTCTAAAATGTTTACCATGAGGAGATGTAGACCAATCCTATTATGGTGAAAGAGGTGGAGAAAAGTGGTTCTTGTAGGTGGAATAATTCCATTTAAACATGGGAGAAAGAGGGCCAGTTTGGTATTAACATCTAGAGGAACACAACTAGTGCATATGGTGCTTCCACAATGGTTGAGCAAATCCAAATCTTGCAGATGCAAATTTAGAAACTTAAGAACAACCTTCTTGGTCTAAGCTTAAATATATAAGTACATAAAGGAAATCACTCACTTTTTTAGTTGGTGAAAATTACAACCAATATCTTTAGTAGAAAAACAACATTATTTCAAGACTTTCAAGGTTGAAAAAGAATAACAACTTTGAAAAATATTCAAAGTCTAGTAATATAAATAGGCTAAGGGATGTCTCCCCAACATACCAATTCTCTAGGAGAAGATTGTAGATGGAAAGGGTAGAATAGACTATGAATCCACATACAGGTCATTTGAGCATGAGGACAAGTTGAAAAGGTATGTTTATGTTGGGAATAAGATGTCATTTAATTACAATCCTAAACATATTTCATGTATCTCCTAAGTCCTTAGAAAGTGTTCCCCAACATTAGGATTAGAAAGAGATTAAATTCGAATGAAATGAACATGTAAATTGACATTTGTAATTATTCCTAAATGATAGGAACATGCGGGGATGTCCAAGAAGAGCTCCTACAAAATAGGAGCACATAGGGCACCCACATGGAAGGTGAAACCCACTTTGCTTCAATTAACTGTTTGGAGGATTGATAACACTTCAGTAATGCATGTAAAGATCCTACAAGTTAGGGATTGATATTTACATGAGTGGAGTTCATTTTAGTTCAGTTATAGTTCAGTTCAGTTATGGTTCAGTTATCTTCAATTCCATGTAGTTAGTTTCAATTGAATGCTAGTTGACTTCAATTGACTTGAGTTGCATGACTAATGACTTCAACTACATGACATATAATAGGTGGATACATTCAATTAAGTGGGGATGATCAATCATGCATAATGTTTGCATGAATTGATGGAGAGATATGTTTCAGTTAACTAAGATTGACTTGGACCCACCTTGGGCACCCAAGTTGGCATCTTTGAGTTAACACCTTTTGCATGAGAAGATATTTACAAGGCTCAGTTAAGTGGGCCCATTCTTGGGCACCAACTTTGAGGTGATGCTTGCAAGATATTTTCTTTACCAATGATCAGTTAAGAGTTCAGTTTGAGGCGCCTAAATTGAGGAGACTTTGGTTTTGAATTCATGTTACAGTGTGGAACTCTAATTGCACAATCTAGGCATATATATTTGAGAGGAGCTTCAAGCTCTTGTATTTGATAACTCTTATGAGTTTACATGCTCATTAATTGTCTATTTATTGCATCAGTTGCATCAGAGTTTGCAAGTAGTTTATTGCAAGTTAGTAGGTTGAGCTTATACATGTGTGAGGGTTCGAAGCATGGCATGGGATGTGTGGATTCATGCTTGGTCACATGGAATGCATGGATAGCATGTGTTGCAAAAAGTGTATGAGAGTTTTGTGCAGGTTGTGAAGAAGGATTGTTGAAGGCAAGGAAGCATATCAATCAAGGATTGATACAGTATATTATTGTAATCTTGATCTAAGGTTAAATAATACAAGCACTATTGATTCTGGTGGAGTTTTTTCTTGAAAGGGTTTCTCCGCATATATATTGTGTCACTTCTATCTTCTTGTCTCATTCTTCTACAATCTTTTGTCTCTATCTACAATTGGTAAAATTGATCTAAATAGATTAATCATACACAAATAATTGTGACAAAGAACACTTAATTAAATCTACAGTCACATAGGTTTACAAGTTCTAAGCTACAATTTCACCTTCGTTTTCAATAGTTTAAACATTTTAATTTGATAGCAAGCTAGAAACTTGGCATGTAATTTCCTCAAGTGGATAAGTTTTTTACCTAAGGGTAATCCTAAATACCAAAGGAAATAAACAATCTTGGGTTCAATCCTAACATGTCAAGTTATCAAGAGTCTACAAATCCAAGTGTAAGAGGAAGAACAAAAACCTTACTATTGGTTGAGCTTAGTAATAATTATGGAAAAGGGGTTGTGTACTCTATACAAAAGATCTAGAGTATAATTTTAAAATTTAGTATCATAATTCCACTATCAATCCTTTTACCAAGAAATTCAATGCTAAAGCGCCAACTTGTGCAAAATAAATTGGGGAAAAATTCTTATACTTATAGGATGTTAGAATTGTGAAACAAGCACAAAACCACGAGCCACATGATCAAACAACAAACAAAACACCTTCCATGCAAGAGATCTGCAAACAAATGTATGCAATTAACTTCAACAAGAAAAAGTTACAAGAAGAGAGAAAAATTTCAAGAAGATGAAAACTACAGATATTCTCCCGTTAATAATTACAATGAGATAAATCCTTATAAAAGGAGATCAAGAAACCCTAAAAGGGAAATCCTAGTGTGCACACTTAATAATTAATAAATAATTAATTATTAATGTGCCTAAGTTTAGCTTAAGTAACTAAAGTGATAAGTGATTTAATTAATTAACCAATATAATTAAATTAATTAAGTAAAACAACTTATTATTCTAACACCCCCCCTTAAGATGAACTTAAGAAGTAGCTAAAAACACTAAGAAAAAGATGCATGAAATCAAAGATGGGTCCCAATAAACAAGGCCAAGTAAGGTACCCATGTACAAACGGAAGATCTCTATAAAGTGGAGAAATAGAGAAAACCTCATGGGAAAAACTCTACCCCAAAAGGAGATCAAAGGTGATTGAAGGACTGAAAAGTCTCCAAATCAAGGAAATGTCCTGAAAAAGAAGAACATGTAGAACATCACAGAAGCATGAAGAAGCTACAAACTTTGTCAAAAGATGATTGCTACAGTGTCGAAGAACCTCCTCTAAAGATATGATGATCAGGATCAAGAAGACAACAATCTGCATGAGTGCCGCCAATGACACTACTAGAATCAGATGGCAAACAAAGGCAAAACATCTAGAAAGAAGATGCAGATGGCACAAGTACTAATAGTCTGAAGAACATTGATCAACTAAGAATGGAAGATTCCTTCCAAGGCAAAACCAAGGAAGCATTAACACCAACAATAGAAACCCCCCATAATGTTGAAAAGGGAGAGGCATGATAGGTACACTGAAACTGAATGCCAAAAAGTAGTGCATGAAGAGGAACCAAGAGAATCTGAAAGAGCACAAGAAAATATTTGCAACTGAAAAAAGTGTTGTGCAAAATAAAGCACACATACATGAGGTTGGAATCATATGGATCCATTGTTGTCATGGAGGGACACTCACCAGACAAAGGTGTGATGGCAAAACAAAGGCACTACACAACCCCCCATGGCACTTTATAATACAGTGTGAGTACAAAATATGGCACAAAGTGATGTGCAGGAAACCCAATACTACACATACAATGCTGAGGCACTTTATCTCAGTGTGTTTACAAAAGAGAAATACATGCCAAGTGAGCCCATAATGTCTACAATGTCCAAATAGGACAACATGCTGAAAATACAATTCTCTTAGAGAAAAAGAGGAAATTGGTAGCACCATGATGTACATGAAAAAAAATGCAGTTTCAAAAAAAGATACCCAAAAATGTGTCCATATGCAGAAGATATGGCATGTCAAAGTCTCCAAAACGAGAACTGAACAGCAACAGCACTAAGAAAAAAGAATTCTGGAGAAAACCAGAAATCAAACCTAGAAAATACCTACACCACTGCGAAGAGCATGAAATTCCACCCCATTTCAAAAAAAAAAGCACTAAAAAGCACACCGTATGGCCGAGATATGGCCTCTAGAATATTGGGTGCAAATTTGAAGAGCCCAACGGAGAGGGGCGGAGCGGGCAAAAAGTGATTTCTGCCAAATTTAGGAAAAAAACCTCCAGATTTGGAGGTCTACCAGATTTAGTGTGCAGGAAAAAATCTCCTCCAAATACAGTGCATTTATTTTGCATGAAAAAGGAAAATACTAGGCTTACAAAAAATTATTTTTTAATAAAAAAACAATTAAAAAAAAATTACAAAATAATAAATTTTTTATTTAAAAAAAAAAATTAATAATTTTCGTTTAGGTTTGGTATTCAGGAATCACCAAATAAGTAGTATCATTGGGACCAATCGGTCATTTGTCAATGGTGGCAAGACATCGTAGGTCCTAACGGGAGGGCTGCAGAAAAAATGTGAGGGTCCCAGCCTGCACTCAAGCGTGCACCTCCATTGAATCCGCCTCCCCAAACAATTTAGAAAAAAACAAATTTTCTCCCCACAACCTTTTTTAAAAAGGTTTTTAATATAATTTTTTCAAATGATTTTTTTGAAAAAAAAAATTCGTGGAATAAAACCAAAAAAATTTGACAATTTTTTTTATTTTGTCTCAGATTGTGTGCAGACAGCGAACAAGGCCGTACAGGCAATTTTTTTTTTGCCTCAGAGATCAACTGTTCGGATTTTGATGATTTTACAGTCAATCTTAGGTTTTTTGGCCGTTGTGGATGCAATGGCAAGGTCTGTTTGGGCTGAAAATGCTCCTAAAAATCGAGCACCCCCTGGATCTAGCAAAAAAGCCCTTTCTTCAAACCCTCATAGATCTGACAAACAAAATCCAAATTTGATGAAACAAAGGTCGATTTGGACTATTCTAGCAGCTTTGAATTCAATGGAGAGGTCTGATTCATGCCAAAATAATTTTAAAAACTTCCTCCAAAATTTGCAAAGAAAGCAAAGGGGATTCAGATCTGAAGCCTGCAACCCTTGTTGAAGAAGAAAACCTCATAAATCGAGAAGGGGTTCGCTGAATTCACGCTCTGATACCATGTTAGAAACCAAGATCTGATTGCAAACCAGAATAGACCTTCCATAGAAGAGAAAAATAAAAAAAAGTAGAGATTTGCATGAAATGTGCAAATTGATATATTCGAAGTACCAAAATAATAAGTAAACTTATGCAAATGTGTAATTAAATACTAATTACACCAACAAATATGATTATTCTTATCAATAGTTTTTCACAAGTAGGGAGGACAACATTATTCATCACTTTAATAATCCTCACTTCAAACAAATTCACCATGATGGGATTGTACCTATAGTGAATGGGAGATGTAGGATATGCAAGATTGTAAATCTAATCCACATATAGGATTTGATAAATACAAATCCATAGAACCCAAAGAACACCTGCATGTAAGAAACTTGTCACAGAGAAAGAGAGAGAACAAAACTTTCAAGAAGATATGAAAGCTACAGATATTCTCCCGTTAATAATTACAATGAGATCAATCCTTATAAAAGGAGATCAAGAAACCCTAAAAGGGAAACCCTAGTGTGCACACTTAATAATTAATAAATAATTAATTATTAATGTGCCTAAGTTTAGCTTAAGTAACTAAAGTGGTATGTGACTTAATTAATTAACCAATATGATTAAATTAATTAAGTAAAACAAATTATTACTCTAACATAGGATAGAAGTAAAATTCAAACTAGTAAGATGATTTTACAAAGATGGCCATAAGGTCTAATATATAGAAGAGGAAAGATCCCAGATGGTGCAAATTCCTTTGTGAAAAAGTTTGATCTTTAATCTTGAGAGTCATTACAAATGGTAAAGTAGAAGTGTTGATAATGAGGGGCCACCATAAATTATGATCATTGAAGTTCCAACTAGTTCTAAAGCCATTATTGACCACTTGAGAAAAGGTTTCATAGCTACATTTACTCTTTCCAAATTCTTTGAGCAACAAATTAGCCATAAGAAGCACCCACTTGAATGTTTCAGTGATAAAAATGGATTCTAAACCAATTCCCTTCCAACACTTCTTGCCACAAAGAGAATTTTCTTAAATGAAATTCCCAATAAGAAATTTCTAGGCTTTAGAGCGATTAATTGGATAGTTAACCCAATTAAAGCATAGAAAGAAACGCTTTACTTATAAACATCGATAATTCACATGAAACCTTTACCTTGAGGGAGACAATATATACCCCAAGCATCCTTTTGGAATCCATATGGCTACTTCTCATTAGCCCAAATAGAATTTTGTAGAATCTTTGCCAATATTTCATAAGCTACTTTGGAGGGAGCCCACCAAAAAGAATACTAAATATGAGTTGTTACAAGGAATTTCATAGAGACATAGAATTTCCTAGACAAAAAAAGTGTCTTAGATATTGAAAAAGGCACTTTTTTTCTCCACCCATTGAATAGCATATTTCCATTGGGTGGAAAGGGTAATATAAAATGAAAAGGGAAAATTTTCCAAGGAATTTAAACATCTCTCCCTTGTTAATCCACTTCTATTGAAAGTCCTTTAATCTACAGGGCATGATGAAAGGGGTTTTCCTAGAGAATAATGTCTTATTCTACTAAATATTGGACCTTGAATCAAGGTGAAATATGTCCAAATGAGACATGGCCTCCTTGAATGACTAGTAATACTCCACCAACGTAAGAAAAGAATCATCCACAAAATGTTAATTGATAAATTGATGGAAGGAAGATGGAAGATAAATAACCTTGGCCAAGTGAGGGGGGGCTTTGTGACCTAAAAGATAGTTAGAGGATTAAATAAAAAGAATGTTAAAAGAGGGAGGAAAAAGGAAACCTTGTTTGAGTTAAAGAAATATGTTGAAACTTTCATAAACTTTATTTCTAATGAAAAGGAAATCCAAATCATCAAAAAAGGCGTCTTAAATGCTTGTAAAAGAACTCCCCAAATCCCAAAGAATTGAGAATGGACTAAATAAAGGGCCATTCAATATGATCATAGGCCTTTTCTAAGGTAAACAACAATAATTTTATCAAGGATATAATAAATTTTAATGACTCCAATTTTTGAGCTAGTCTTACAATGAAAGGAAAAAGGTGATATATGTGACATTCAATAAGGTGGTGGGCCACAAATTGGTGATAATATTATTATCACCAACTTTGAGAATGAAATTTATATTTCCATGGTTGATAAATGACTTGATGGAATGTTTGTATATAAATTCTTTAAACACTTAGAGCAGGTAAGATCTCATGAAGCACCAAATGCCCTTATTAAAATTATAAGGGAAACCATCAATTCTTGGCTCTTTGTTGTTCACCATCTTCATGAGATAATTATAGAGCTCCATTAAAGTGAGTTGAATAGTACAAGTAATATAAGCCATGTAGCTAATTTTGGTCAAACCACCTCTAAACATTGTTGAAGGCATGTCGTTGTTCTAATTTATCTTTCTACATAGTTGAAATACCAACATATGATGCTCCAAGAGAGCTTGGGGAATATATGAGAGAATTGAAATGCCTCTTATGAGTACTATTAAATACCTTTTTTTTAGGACCAAACATGGTTGATACATACTAAAAAATAGAGGCTTTATCCACCCCTTGAGATGTAACATATGAGCTCTAATTTTCTCACCCTTGACACAATGGTTATCTATAATCGAGAGGTTGTGTCTAATTTGGGCATACCAAATTTGAAGTTGTGCATTAAAAGGGTCCTTTTCAATCTCACCCAATAATATGGAAAATTTCCTTAGAAACACTATCACTTTCTTTCTATACTGCCATAGGAAGGTGGTGACATAAGAAATTATAGAGTTTCACTAATCAATCTAGTTAGAAACATCTCACATATGCGGCTTTATATTTTAAACCCAAGTAGTGAAGTGGTCCATCAATTAATGATTGAAGACTATGGTTTGGAAGGGTAAAGTTCTTAAAAGATTATATTGTATGATAAAATATGAATGTTGCAAGTATGTGAAAATTGGTGTTGTCATTGGTGTTTGTGTTTAGGGAGATTGGTGTTGAAGATGAATAGTTGGTGTTGTCTATGCTTTGATTTGTTTCATTATGTTGTCATCAGTTAAGCTACTAGTGTTAACAATTGGTGTTTCTTTGATAATATTCTATCTATGGATGTAGTTGTGTTGAAGATGATGGGGATG
>VDFB02260612.1:0-15703 GCA_007258455.2 Sequoia sempervirens | reverse complement strand
CTTGAATTGTATGCCTTGGATTGGTGTTATGGATAGTTAGGTGTATTAACCCATGCAACTTGTTTGTGGTGGAAGGATGCCTTCTAGACCTTATTGCACTTTCCTGGGGGAAAAATTAAATCCCGATTGAGAGTCTCCAAATATTTAGAGTGACCACTCTTCTATGTTATTCTTCTTGCATACGAGTAGGTGTAGGAATTTAGCGTGTTTGTGTGTGTTGCAAGTAGCATGTGTTATCTGCTATATTTCCCTGCATGTGTATGTTTGAGGAATTATTAGATTGTTGGGCTAGTTGGACCCTTGTGGTTATCTATAAGTCACTCTCATGTGTGATTTACCTTCTTTTTGTTCTAACTACTTGCTATGTGTGAATTTTGAGTGACCTTTGTGTGGTCCTAAATTATGATTGTGTATCAACTTGGGATAGTGTGACTATGAAAACCCTTAATGTGAAAATAAATTATAATGTTCTTGGAGTTTTATTAACATTATGTACTCTCATGTGAGTGATGAATTTAAATGTGAAAGAGATGATGTTTTGTTTATATTCCTAATACATAGAATAAATTAGTGATTTGGTAATGCTTGTTTGATAGGAACCATGCATTGTGTACCCTTATGTGTACATCATATTGTGAGAGTAGCATACCTTAATTGCCCACCTTTTTGTAATTGGAAAATCTATTTCCTTTTCTATGGTATTTTTAAATGCTTCCTTGAAGTTAATTGTGCATTGGTCTTCATGTGCGTGTGTCATATATGTGAATTGATTATGCAGGTGCATGAAATAAATGTTGAGTTATGTATAATAGATCATTTGGGTCAATTAATTAGGTCTCCAATTTCCTAGGATTATTGTGGGAGCCTAACTAGGTGTGATATTGCACCATATTAATTTTAAGTTAGAGAAAAGGGGCATAACTGGGTCATATGCATGGTAACTATGATGAATGTTTGATAGAGATAGAGAATGCATTTGTAAATGCTACATTTATTGACCCTAAAACTATAATTTTCCCCTATTGCATAGTATGCATGTTAGATATTGAAAGGAATCATGCAATTTAGAAGCACTGTGTTGGCATGACTTAGAATCCCAATTACATTATCCCTTGTGAAAGCATATCAATATTGTTCTATGAGAGTATAAAGTAGAGATACGTATTTTAAATGCATGTACCATGTGGTTGGTGGCTTCTTACATGGTTGAATAAAAATTGTTCCTCATATGAGTGGACTTGTTGAGTTATATTAGCATGTGAGCTTGATTATGTCATAGCTTAGCCTTAGATTATTAAAACATTGTTAGTGAGTGATTGTGTATGTTATTATTTAATGAATTAAATTTTTAAATGAGTATATTGATAATGCTTTGGTTCATTTGCAACACCATTTTGGTCAATAGATAACTCCATGTTATGTGTTGTGTTGTGATACACCACATTATGAGTGGTAATATTTTTTCTTTGATTCAATTATGATATAGTATGTTTATGCTAGTGTGTTGGTGAGTTTATTTGGATGAAATTTGATTATTTTAAATGAAAAAATATGGTTATATTCTATTTATATCTTAGGAAGGTCAGTTATAATTGATGTTTGGGTAAACTTATTGAGAAAGGTTATGACAATTATTATATAATCTTATATAAGAATTTTTTTCTTCTATACTAAGTAGTGAACAAGAAAAGGAATTTATGTTTGGTGTTCCCTTGTGAATGCAATTACCTTGGTATTAGTGTAAATGTTACATATTTTGAACAAATTGTGCATGATTTGTGTACCCATGGTATTATAGTTTTGGGTATCCATCCATGGATTGTATGCATAACTATAAGAATGGCAGAATCATGTTTGCTTGGTTGCTTGTTTGTACACCATATTGAGAGTCAACCTTGGGATTGATGACCTCAACATGTGTGGAGTAAATTAGTGAAGAGGAAGAATTAGGAGGCTATGGGGACATGTTGTGGCATTATAAAGATGCAAAATTTCTAGTCGTACCTTTGTGTGCGAGAGTATTTGCCACTTCTCCTTATGGAATGGACCCTTGAGTGGTTCAAAGTGCTAGGCTAGCATGCATTATTTTTTTGACAATACTATCAAAATCCATTATGTGATATTGGTTATAGTTTGGTATGGGCATGTATTTCTCTCAAGGCCTGGTCCTTGGTACAAATTTTCTCTTATATTTTCTATCTTACATTCTATATTTAACATGTGTTGTATTTTGGAAACATACACATTATCGTAGAGTTAGTAATTATGGAAATTGTAATCTATTTTGATAACTAACTTTTTCTATGTTATGGTAATTGAAATATCTCCACATGTTTCAACATGGTGTGGATAGATATGATGCTACCACCACACTATGTTCTGACATAGTGTAGATAGTGATGATGTGTTATTTTTAAGAAGCGAGCTAGGAATGCAGACAACATTCCATGTAGTTATACATGAAAGTGTATTTGATACTACCCTTACATGGTTTTTATGAGTAGTGGTATTGGGATTATTTGCACAAGCAGAGAGGGCCTCATGTCTAGTATAACTACTAGTGATAGTAGGGCTTGATAACATACAAGAATGATTCACCATATCAACCTCTAGCCACCAAGATGTGGCATTTGCATGTCTTATCTGTAAGGCACATTGTCATACTATGTTGGGATATTATATGCTTACTTCTATAAATTCCATATAAATTACTATGTAAATTCATTACTAGGAATTCCCTCCTTCCTTATCTATGACCTACTATTAGTTGCATAGTGATTAATGTGCAATTTTATGAATTGTGAACAATTCTTTTAGTTATTGGTGATATTTTATCTTGTTTAAAATTAATTTAGCTTAAACATTTGAATTTTCCATTTCCACATAAATCTAGTTATATTTGATTTATTGTTGAAATGGTGCACATGTATTGACCTTATTTTTGGATTTGAAAATTCCTTTCTATTCATATTTATAAAATTGTGGTGGCTAAGCTAGATTACTTTTGTTTGCAAGTGTTGGTCTTGTGTTGTGATGTTATTTGCGAAGAGTGGCCTCTAGTTGAGTGTATATAAGGAATTAGATGCAAGAAAATTTTGAGGATGGGGATAAGTGTGGGCTATTATGGGACTATTATAATCCACTCACCTTAAAAAAGAGAGGTAGGTTAATTGTGGAAATGTATGCAGAGGATCCCACATGCCTGGCCTCAAGATCATCATTTCACTTGGTTCATAGATCTTTGGTTACTTAGTTTTAGTTGACAGATTTTTCCTTCTAAAATGAATGTAGAAAATGACTCAAAATGCCCAGAAAGAAGAACAAACAACAACACTAACAGTTGGAGAAATTGCCATTGGGTTGACAACTTTCCTTTGAATTTTAGAGGTACAACTCCCTCTTAAGATATGCAATGAATGAAAACTCAAGGTATGCTTTTAGCCAGAAAGCAGGAAAGGAACACTAACATTTACCCATAACCATGAAAGTAAATGCGACGAATTGATTCATAGTGAAGTGAATGTAAACAAACGATACAAAGCCCATTTATTTCACACTCACAATGAGAAATACAAAAAAGAACGAGCAGTGAATTTTCCTTTCAACAGATGAACTATTCTACATTCAAAGTTCCAGAAATAATCACACATATAATTTGCTATGACATAATCAATAGTGGAAGAAAATTGCAAGAGCTCAAAGTCTATTGACAATTTAAAGAAACATTTACAAATGCAAAGATCTAAAAATACTTTCTTTATTTCTCCAATATCAAAATTATGAGCACAAAGGCCCAACACCCTACACAACCAACTGTACAAAAAGAAAACCCAAGACTTCCCTTACTTCCCCTATTTCTGGGAATAACCAAAAAGATGCCTACACAATTAACTTGAAGGCCCATATATACATGCACACCAAAATTGTTACATTACAAAAAGTAACGGTCTTGAAAATGACCGACGACAACTGTTTTTAGGAAAGACGTTATTATTCTCTATCGCGGAAAGATTCCATGCATGTCTCTAAACAATCGGTGGTGTCGGAACTCTAGACAACTCCAATTGCATTTCCATAACTAAATTGTTGAATTCAACACGTTCCTCTTCTTCTTCCAAAACCTGGATTGCCCTGTTGTACTCGACGTAGCTTGTTTTCTCCTTCCAGGCCAGTGAACGTAGTTGAGAGATGATGTCGAATTGCTCTTCCTCTGGCCAATTCACATTAGGTTGAAGAATAGGAACAAGTTCATCTTCCCATTCTCTGACATCACCAGGAAGTACCATTTTGAGAAAACTCTGAAATCGAAAAAACACTGCCACCTTCTCTTACATGCAGACCTATTTAACTTTTTGCAGTGGAAAGTGGTCATTTATTCACTAAGCAAAATGTGTGAAACCATTTTACCAACTTCCTTATTAAAGAGTTGTCTTTTTAGAGGATTTTTAAAGATTACGTTTAAAATTTTTGTTATCGTCTTGAGAAATTGGAGAAGACATTCCTTAAAGGCACTGTACACTTCATTAAATGCACTGACACTTTGGAAACAACATATCCCACTGAAGTCGCCCTATCGCTACAAGCTAGAACCTTGGAACTATGAGTCAGAAGTTTTAGAGTTTCTAGAACTGCTGATATCCCGACAACACAAAACATCATTTCTAAAAGTTGTAAAAGGTCAGGTGATTTCGAAACATCAAAACTTAGCAAATTGGTTTGGGAATTTAACAAGACCATGACAGTTATAAGATTTTTTGAAGCCGTGACTTGCACAAGTTTACCATGAAAAGATGAGTTTTAAAAAAACTTGTCTCGAAATAAAATTTCAGGGGGTAACATTAGCTCCGACTGGGGACTGTATTTTCATAGAAAATGCAGAGAACTTTAGAATCACTAGGGTAAAACAGTCTAATTCCATTGGGTATGGAGTCAAAATAAGAATAGGAAGATAGGGGACTGCTTGCAGAAGGGTGGAGGGGAACTGAGCACAAGCCAAACCCAAAAGTGAAACCAACCCAACAACAAAAAGGAAAAGAAACCAAAAACTCCTATATGCACTCGAGCTAGGTGCAAAAACTCCAAGTTTCCCCATGGAACAATGCAAAACCATTGACAGGTTCAAAAAAATAGATGCTTGAACGAAAGAAATGACTATGCCAATGGAGCATTATCATACTTAGCTACCACTTGATGCTTTGAATAAAAGTTGTGTGATCTTTGGTATATGTAGATCCTCTAGGCAAGATATAGTGACCAAATAACTGCTCCTTATGAAAAGTATATGAATAAGAAAATTCTTCAATGTCCTTATGCATGCTAAGAAACACTTCCTCTTGTATGACTTGAAGTATAGCAACCTCAAGTTCTTGAATGCATCTTTCACAATTTGAATTCATGAATGTATGATGTAAATCCTTTTTAAAATTTGATGGAGCAGTAGATGAAATATTTTTAGAGCAAAAAGAATTTGAAACGGGTACCTCTAAACAACAAGTTGAAATAGCATGAAATGTGTTGTCTTCTCAATTTTCGCTTGCCTGATCAACATGATCATGCTCCTTTAATATTAGATTTCCTTTGACTCCTTCGATATAATTTCACATGAGCAATAGTTTAGGTCCAAAACTATCTATTCATCAAGAACATCTTCTATACCCACAATAATCTTCTCTAAATTCTCATTATCTGATTTATGGTCTTCTTCTTCTATTTCTCCTTTATGATCCTACATCTTCTATGTGCTATTGCAAGTAGACACAATAGGATCTTCTTCTTCAATACAACCATAATTTTCATCCTTAGACTTCAATTGCATGTGTACTGAAAGAACATTTTCTCCTTTATCTTCACATGCATTCATTGCTTCATCAATAGGAATTTCAAGAGAATGTTTTGCTTCCATGTCACTGTCCTCTTTTTGCAAGTGTTGTATCGTAGCATGAGATTCTTCACCATGTGTATCTTTTTCACAAATATGGGTCTTTTCATGGTTGCAAGCAAGAAAACATGTATCTTTTCCATCCCTACATTCAATTTCTTGCAAGGTTTTAAGTAAAGATGGATGAACCATGTGGGGTTGAAACTGCATATTACCATAAAAACTCTTCAAAAATTCTACTTGCATAGGATCATCAAGTACCTAATTATTTTGTGGTGGAGTTGTGGAAGAAAAGAAGTTTTCATCATCATTGTCATCACTATCATCCTCTCTTCCTAGATGCCAAAACATTTTTCCAGATTCGAATCTTTCACAGAGTCGCCGACCTCACTTTTTTAAATGAGGTACCATAAAAAATACCGAGGAATAAGAATGCACCAATTTTTGTTTTCGTATAGTCCCTAGCAGAGTCGCCAAAAATCTATTAGTTAACATATTTTTCCTTCTAAAATGAATGTAGAAAATGACTCAAAATGCTCGGAAAGAAGAACAAACAACACTGACAGTTGGAGAAATTGCCATTGGGTTGAAAACTTTCCTTTGAATTTTAGAGGTACAACTCCCTCTTAAGATATGCAATGAATGAAAACTCAAGGTATGCTTTTAACCAGAAAGCAGGAAAGGAACACTAACATTTACCCATAACCATGAAAGTAAATGCGACGAATTGATTCAGAATGAAGTGAATGTAAACAAACAATACAAAGCCCATTTATTTCACACTCACAATGAGAAATACAAAAAAGAATGAGCAGTGAATTTTCCTTTCAACATATGAACTATTCTACATTCAAGGTTCTAGAAATAATCACACATATAATTTGCTATGACAGAATCAATATTGGAAGAAAATTGCAAGAGCTCAAAGTCTATTGACAATTTAAAGAAACATTTACAAATGCAAAGATCTGAAAATACTTTCTTTATTTCTCCAATATCAAAATTATGAGCACAAAGGCCCAACACCCTACACAACCAACTGTACAAAAAGAAAAACCAAGACTGCCCTTACTTCCCCTATTTTTGGGAATAACCAAAAAGATGCCTACACAATTAACTTGAAGGCCCATATATACATGCACACCAAAATTGTTACATTACAAAAAGTAATGGTCTTGAAAACGACCGACGACAACTGTTTTTAGGAAAGACGTTATTATTCTCAGTCGCGGAAAGATTCCATGCATGTCTCTAAACAACTGGTGGTGTCGGAACTCTAGACAACTCCAATTGCATTTCCATAACTAAATTGTTGAATTCAACACGTTCCTCTTCTTCTTCCAAAACCTGGATTGCCCTATTGTACTCGATGTAGCTAGTTTTCTCCTTCCAGGCCAATGAACGTAGCTGAGAGATGATGTCAAATTGCTCTTCCTATGGCCAATTCACATCAAGTTGAAGAATAGGAACAAGTTCATCTTCCCATTCTCTAACATCACCAGGAAGTACCATTTTGAGAAAACTCTGAAATCAAAAAAATAATGCCACCTTCTCTCGCATGCAGACCTATTTAACTTTAGCGGCAGAGGTCATTTATTTTCTAAGCAAAACATGTCAAACCGTTTTACCAACTTCCTTATTAAAGAGCTATCTTTTCAGAGGATTTTTAAAGATTACGTTTAAACTTTCTATTATCGTCTTGAGAAATTGGAGAAGGCATTCCTTAAAGGCACTGTACACTTCATTAAATGCACTGACACTTTGGAAACAACATATCCTACCTCGTCACCTCGTCACTACGAGCTAGAACCTTGGAACTATGAGTCAAAAGTTTTGGAGTTTCTAGAACTGTCGATATCCCAACAACACAAAACATCATTTCTAAAAGTTGTAAAAGGTCGAGTGGTTTCGAAACATCAAAACTTAGCGACTTGGTTTGGGAATTTAACAAGACCGTGATAGTTATAATATTTGTCAAAGTTGAGACTTGCACAAGTTTACCATGAAAGGACGAGTTTAAAAAAAACTTGTCTCGAAATAATATTTCAGGGGGTAACACTTAGTAATAGTTCTTGGTTACTTGGTGCTATGATGTGACAATGACATCCTTGTGGACCTATATGTGAGCATTGTGCTATTATCCCTATGATGTGGATGAATTAAAGTATGTGTTGTAATAATTTTTTTGCATTATTGTCTCTATGTACGAGTTTTTGATATTGTATAAACATGAAGTAGAATGTGTGAATTCTTCTATACATGTGGAAATGATTAAGGATCATGAAATTGTATTATGTTGAAGTTAAATCAGTAGAATTTTCTTTTGTGTAAATAAATATGATTTTATAGAATTTGATTTACTGTGCTTTATATTCTATTGAGTAGCTCTATATTGTGTATGTTATTTTTAATATTAAGAGTATTTGTTTTGTTGCTTCCCTTGTTTTATGTGAAGTAGTTTTATTGTGGTGATATATCGTGATCTTGGTAACTTCTAGAAGTCAATCCTTGGGGAGATGTAATATTTTTGATGTGATTATTATTAATAATCTTGATCTCCTGTATTTTATTTGATTATTACATCTCTATGTTTGAATGATATTATTGTTAATGATATATTAGTTTTGTTCCATAATTGGTGTTTTTGTGTGATGCATGTGATACTCTCACATTAGAGTTGATAGTGCTTATACAACATTTTACCTCTATATAGATATGTGTATTTTATATGGGTGTACATGTCATTGTGACTATTTTGACATTGTAGATGATTGTCAATTACCATATTTCCATGTTTGGATGATGTGCATTGGTATTGAGTTCTTATTGAGGTGATGATTATATGATGTATGTGACATTGTACCTCATTGGGTGATTGTACATTTCTTTGAATCTTATGTATGGTACAAGTATGCTTGATGTGTGACGTGAGTGTACAAGTCTATGTTATTTTCCCAATGGTGGTTGTATCATAGATGTTACATTGGGTTTAATATATTTGTAAACCCCTATCATATTCAAATTAAGTGCAAGATGTGTCTTGTGAGACCTTGTGTGAGACTAGATTATAATTGGTGACAATTCTAAAGTCTGCATGTGTTGTGTGCTAAATTATAAATGCATGATTTTGGTTGTGAGTGCTTATTAACTCATTGCATATATTATATTTTGATGGAAAAGTCATTAAATTTTAATGATGTCTAATGCATTTGGGAAATCAAGAATTGGAGAATAAATAGGGAAATTTATAGTTAACTACATTGGAAATTATATTCAAATTATTTTAATCAATTAAAATATTTCATTGTGTAGAAGTTAAGTTTGACTATTCAATATTCTTGTTTTTCTTAGTTTTGAATTCATAATTTGTCATGCCCACTCTAGCGGCTATATGGCTCAAATTTTAGATTGAAATTTATTATATACTAATTGATTCTTTAGAAAAAAAAGTCTGTTTTGAGTCATGATTATGGTAATTTTTTTATGGAACAAAGAAATGTGAATTTTAATTGAAAATAATGTTTATTTGCATGTTGTGATTAAAAGGGTATTCTTTGATTTTGAAAAATTTCCCTAATTAAAGTTATAAATTTTGAGGTTCATCAATAGTGGAATTGAGATTTTTTTGGTTTTTCCTTATATACATTATTAGAAAGTTTCAATTTGGGAATGAATATGAATGAATTATAATGGGAGAAAATACGACTCCTTAATATTTTTCATTTAGAATCTTTTGAGACTATATCCAAATTTTTTATTCGATTTTGTTGTATTAATTTTTATTCCATGCTTAAATAGTGATGGTGCATGATGAATCTAGGATTTGAGGTTTAGAGTACAAGAAAGAACATGCTTCACTCTAGCAATATTATATGTCATTGAGTACTTGTGACTTGTGACTGGGGTTCTTACTTAAAGAACATAGCCATGACTTCAAGCTATTGTGATGGCACTCCTTGTCTTACCTTTAGTATCGTCGTCCTTATTACTACTATTTTTTATATTCAATGTGAGACCCAACTCTCACCATGTAGGTGTGATTGGTTGATATTCTTAGTTGTATGTGTCCGTACTTGTGTTATATTTAATGTGTTTGGCATGTGAGTGAGACATACTTCCCTTATTTTGTATGAGTGTGTCTATTGTTCCCATATGACTATACCCCAACATGATGGGTTGGACCTATAAGTACCACATGGTTGGGTGGCATGAAACCACCATTGGGGACTAGATGATCCATTTGAGAAACTCAGGCTTGTGCTCAAATTTGGAATTTTTTTCATTTACTTATTGTTATTCCATTTACAAGAATGTTATAAAATGTATAATTCACTATGTTCGTGTCCTCATATTTAATTGTATATTTTATATTGGAACCTCCTATTGGATGGATTGTAATCTACCCACATAAGTGGTGACAAATTTTTCATTTATTTTAGTATATTTTGATATTGGCATTGAACGTGAATGTCATTTCATATGCTTTTCATTATTTTGGATATGTTGGTAAAATAAACTTAGAGCATCTTTGATTTGGGCATAAAATGAACTTAATGTGTTAAAAAATATTTAATTATGATCTCATTGGAATGTTAGATAGATTCACTTTCCTAGTCTTAGGTTTTGAGTGTGTGAACCTGTTGTAGGGTGGCATTGTCTTGTCATTTTGGTTTCTCCCCATGAAGGAGAGTAGGTTAATTAAATAAAACAAACTAATTAAATTTGTTCATTTAATTAAGATATGAAGAAAAAGATTTAAGATAGGAAGAATTAGAGAAAATGAACTATTTAAATAAATTTTTCAATTTATTTATAAGTAGAAGAATTAAAGATTATTAATTAAATAAAGTTTGTATTTAATTAATCCTCCAGACCAAATTTGAGTGTGTAGACATGCAAATTTCACATTATGCATTCGATCGGATTCGGTCAAATTATATGTCGCATTAGGACCATTCATCAATTAATCAAGTGCATTCTCATCCATTCATTTATCAAATAAACATTATCATTCAACCTTCATCTTGCATCATCCATTTAATTAAATAAATCAGGACTTCATTTAAATCAAATCCTAAATTATATTTCATCATTTTCTGATTTAAAGAAATCAATTATCAAAGTCCTAAAAGTCAAATCATCTAATCAGCATTAAATCAGCCTAATCATCATTAACTTAATCTAATCCTAACCTAATGCTAATCCCATCCCACTTGCATTCTCTAGACCTAGCCACTTGCACAATAAATCAATTTTATTGATTTATTAAAATCTCATTTTCTTTCAACATGACAAGTCAAACATGGCATTTATTGCTGTTTTTCCTTGTCCCCCTCTCAGCATTTATGGAAAAATTTGAATTCAAATTTTCCCCCTCTTGGGCACTCTTCCCAAATCTTGCACATGCATCAACTAATCACCACTTGACAAGTGTCCTTCTATCATTGGCAGAATCTTAGTCCCACATTGGTCCATCTTCAACACTTGGCATTTTGAAAATCTTTAAATAGGTGCTTCATCCTCAAGCAAATCCTCCACAATCTCCACAACTTGATGCAAGGTCATTCTCTTTGAGAACTTATCTTGTCCATTTATCATCTCCATCATCTATAGCAATTTCATCATCTAAGCTTATCAATCAAGGATTGGGAAAGGGTCACTAGCACATGTGACACCAATCCAATATGAGATAGAGTTGGATTCTTGCTTCTTTATGCTTTCACTTAGTTTAGTTGATATTTTGTTGTTTGGATTGCATTATGAAGCATGATTCTATATTTCATATGGATTCTATATTTGATTTTGTTTGATTTAACAAAACTCATGTTTGTTTGTTTTTGGAGTCTTTGCTCGCTTTTGTTATCTTAGAGGGCTGCCTTGGGAAAAGTACTCACCAAGCGGCGACTCAATAGTAACCTCTAAAGCCAAAGAGTATTTCCGGTGGGATATAAATGAGGGTTTTGGTTAAAGCGCCATAATCAGCGGTTGGCTCAGAGCAAGATGGATCGAAGGGGACTCTTCTGGTATGGGTCAATCTCCATGAGCGGAAGTCCTTACTAGAACCCATATGCTAGAATTTGCCAAAATCAGTCATTTGTTTGAAAGACGGGATTGCAAGCCGCCCTACAATTTTACGGCTTTTAGTAGAGATGGAAAGTATGCCATGGGAGTTTCATGGGTGTTGGTGCTTTGGCTACCCCAATAAGTGAGTGTCGTGGAGGGGAGCCAGTGGGGTCAAGCATCTAACCATCCACTAAAAGTAGGCGTAGCTAGACTTGTCCAAGTGGGGACTCAACAAACATTGTCTATATCACATCCATGGGGCTTGTAATTATTCTTTTGTTTGAAAACACAGTGTATTGGCATTTTGCAAACAAACATTCAACATGATTATCGAAATTTCAAACCCTCTTTAAGACAAATATCATTGACTCAATCCATATGTTCTTTGCTTTCCTGCAGTTCACGTTAAGTGAGGTTCCTAAGCATTGGATTATATCTCAATTTGTCTTCTTGAGTAAACAATAGGAAAACCCTTGCCTTAAGTTCATTGAATTTCCCATAAAATATCTTGTGGGGTTTAAAGAAATTAAGACATTGGACATCTTAGTTTGAAACATAATCAAGTGGTTGTTTTGGTAAAAAGAATACACTAAGCAAAGATAACAAATTGGACCCCACACATGTGCTTGATATCTCTTGGTCATATTGGTCTTTTGATTGCTCTTAGAGAAAAGTGTGTTCTTCAATACCTTGGCCTAGTAAACAAAGTCTCTCTAAGTCTCTTAGGATCATCAAAACTTTCATCTATCTTCCAAACATTCACCAATCCATCTCACCAAAACAACTTTAGATCTTTGCAAACATCATTCTAGACTTGGGTACATCCTTAAACCAAATCAAAGTCAATTGTTTAAATTAGGTGTGTGGGAATGCATCCTTTCTCATACATCTAATTGAATTAGCAAACCTTTTGAACAAGTTCATCCTAAAGATAACATCCAACATCTTAGGGTTTACAAGTTCATCATCCACATCAAACAATCAAAATCAAAATCCCTAAGTCTAGCATTGATTCAAAGTTCCTAAACGTTCATCACTCATATCATCCACCTTTCATCCTCCATATCATCATTGGTCCTAAGAATCTTAGAGGTCACTTTCGCAATAAGGTCATAACACAAGAAGAACATGGAATATAAACTTGATCCATACATCTTGGGTAATCCAAAACAGTTGAATCTTCAAAGCCTTGCAATGCCTATCAATTATCAAAGTCCATGCATGGGATCATTGCCTTCGACAAATGTCAGTGGTACAACAAGTGTGAGTATGCCCAAGTCAAATTTTGGAACACATTTCCCAATGATAGATCTAAGTCCAAACCAAAAAATCCACCAATCAAACAATTAATACATGAATCTTCAAACGAGTAACATCATCCCACCAAATCCCTACAAACCAAATGTGGATGTACCAAGTGCAACTTTTCGAAACATGAATCCTAACTTGAAAAACTTTGGAAAAATGATTCCCAATACCAACAATGTTCATCCTATCATGCCAAATCTAAACATCATCCCAAATCAGAACATTATCCAAAGTCAATTTTCCCATAATCCCATTCAAAAACTGCAAACATGCATGCCAAAACTACTTGAACACAAGCCAAATCAACTATCTCAAGTGAGTCAAGATCAAAATCAAGAACAAATTTGGCAAGATCAAATTGCGGAAATAGTTGAGGCATTGCGCCAAGGGAAATCTCCACCACCATTACCTACATCATTCCTTGGTTTAGGGATTCCCCCTTTACCTAACACCAATCACGCCACCCAATTCAATCCAACTAACGTCAATCAAACCATCACGTCAAATCCTTTGAATATACCATCGACATCGCACCAACAGATGGTATCCAATCAAGCAACAATGATGATCCCAACCAATCAAAATACGGTCTCCCAAGGACCTATCACCTCAGTTATTCCAACCATCACTATCCCTTCAATCATTCCAAACACCACTATCACGCCCATCACATCTCAAACCCCCACAATCAATCCAAGCGTATCTCAAACACTTGTCACTACATCCAACATGATTTCAAATCCACCACCACCCCCACCACCACCAATTTCCACCACATCAATCCAATACAATGTGACATTACAAGCTGCTTTTCAAAAAGGATACCAACAATATCTAGCCATGCAACAAGCAACACAAGCTCAACAAGTGCAACAATCCTCTCAAGTTGCCCAAACCTCTCAAGCTACCCAACCAACACGAGCACAAACACAAAAGATAACAACTGTTGAGAACAAAGATCAAGATCACTCCATCATTGAATACCTTGAAGTTGTGTCTACTCCATCCAATGATCAAATGAATATATGTCAAGAGTCACCTCTCAATCATGATCAAAATACATCGACAATACCCAACAATGATCCAATTCAAGAAATGTCAACATCATTTGACCCTATGGTTGAAGACATTAGAAATCTCTCTATTGCAATTGTTGAAAACAATGTTCAAAATCTATCCATCAATAAAGATATTTTCGCTTCATCCATCAATAAAGATATTTTCGCTTCATCCAACGAGGCATCGACCAGTGATCATGTTGAAAATGTATCTACATCACCTAATGAGGTAGAGGACATATCTCAAGAATTTATGCCAAAGCATGATCAGAATCTTTCACCAAGGTATAGCAATGGCCCTTTCCAAGACATATTGACATCCTTCGACCTCATGATTGCCGATATTGAAGGAATCTTCAACTCAACACCTGATCCAAGTCCACTCAAAAATCATGAAGATATTAAGCCACTTCCCATGCATAATGAAGATATCCAAGAGCCATTTGTAAGCAGTCCATCCTTTGAAACTGACCCATGTCAAGAACTTGATCCAAAGCATGTTAAAAGCAACTTCGAAATTAATCAAGATCAAGAATTTGTATCTTCAAGATACTACAATAATCTGATGGACACTCTCCTATCTATGCAAGATGATCATATCCATACTCCTCCATCTACCCATGAGATGATTTCTATAGATGGGCACGTAGATGATCTTCATTTAGAACAAAATTTTGTTACACAAAAAGAGCAGATTCTTAACTCCTACAATCAAATGGAGTTGTCAACATCAAGATCAAACATGTCCCAAGTTCAGATTGAGGACATCATGAATAAAGATATCGAACATTATCCACTCAAGGAAACAAGTCAGAAAGAACAGGATAATCCAGAGTTAGCAGAGCGAAAAATTGAAACAATGTCATCTACAGTGATCATTTGTCAAAGCACGTTTACTGAACAAAATATCTCAAAGCAAGTAGAATCAAAGCATGAAGGTGATACTATCACCATACTGGGGGCAACTTCATCTCAAACAAACATCAACATAGGGAGCACGAAGAGTCCTTATGATGAAGCTAGTGTCAATACTACAACCAACCACGCCATGTATCTTCATCCACCCATCACCCCATCCATGAATTGGGACCAACGTCAAAAGAAAGATTTGAATCAAAGTACGAAGAACGTTATCAAAGCAAAAGAAGTTGAAAAGCATAATGGACAAATCAACACGCGATGGATACCAAAGAATACAAAGAAAGATCATCCCTATCAAACTCCATCAGCCAAAGAAACTATGGGGAAAAATAAAGAAAAGGAAAAGTATCCATCAAAGATTCCTACAAAAGAAAAAGTAGGATTTTCAAGTGACGTACAAAGTATATCAAGCAATTGGTCCTAATTCCATGCACAAATTCATATCCACCCATCATTGATCATCTTCCCAAGTTTG